>KV722431.1:82337-108167 GCA_001687445.1 Obba rivulosa | reverse complement strand
AGCAAGATGGGTTACGCAGAGTTTATGGACGGCCATGAACGGGTCTTGCGAGTAATGATCATGAAGGCATATTTACCGCTCCGGATGGTCGACAGCATCGATGAGTTCAAGACAATATTCATCGGCGTAGTGCAAGGCGAGTGAAACCGCTGCTATTCACGATGGTTTTGCCAATTGCTGATAACCGACATGCAGGGCACCATTGGGCATGGGAGGTCGCCGAGGTCCTTCATCGAGATATCAGCATAGAAAACATCATGTTCTACAAGACGAAGTCCGAAATCATCGGCGTTCTGAATGACTGGGACCACGCAGAGAAGAAGTCTAACCTGCCGCTCGTCCAATTCAACCTCTTGAATGCAATAGAGGTCGCCCGGAAGCACAAACGGATCAATGGGGAAGGTGCCCCCAACGACTCTGATGTCCACTCTGATCCCCCGCATGCACCGACTGAGCCCACTGACGAGGTCGCGTCAAGGAGCGAATCCGAGCTTGCATCCCTCAAGCAGGCGAGATACAGAACGGGAACTGGCCCATTCATGGCGATCGAACTCCTCCGATCCGGGCCCATATATCCCTTCCATCGTTACCGTTTCGACCTTGAGTCGTTTTGTTACGTCTTAGTGTGGTTCTGCATAGGATTCAAGCCGAAGAAGCACATAGTGGCGCATATTGATACCTGGAAACATGGCGATTTCAAACAAATCGCGTTGGCCAAACTACGATACGTCCAGGACCCCCTTGAGCAACAAGATCTCTGGAAGCGTGCGAAGAGCAAGCAGTATCTGGACTTGTACACGACATGGGCAGAGCCCCTCATTGATATGGTGTGTACTGTGCAAGATCGTGTCAGGGACATCGAACGCGTTGTCGTAAAGGCCTGCCGAATGTCTCCTGAAGAGGTATCGGAAAAACTTGAGGGGTGGAAGACGGAGATCATGGGTTACGAACTCGCGCGAGAGCAGGCACTCACATATGAACAGGTGATGGCTATTCTGGTTAAATAGGTCTATTCTCCCGCAGGGTGGTACTATTAGGAATTTGTACGGTGCATCTCGGCTTTGTTCTTATCTTACTTACTATTGACATGCTCTGTTCCTCCTTGCGCCGATTACTTTTTCATGACTAATCAAATGTCCTCCTCTTCCGTAACGATGATTCATATTCTCGAGATAGCTGGCAGTCACTAAGGAGAAGCTCGCGCGTTCTCCGGTTTGATGTTGTAGCTCAATCATCGCGAGGCGTCGTTCAACGACCGCGAAAGTTATGACCGTCAAAGCGATTCAAGCATGGGTATCTATGAATTCCGATCTACCGATACATGATCCGAGCCCATATGCCTCTCCACGCTCACAGGACCCCACCTGCCGAGCACGAAGTTCGCCTTCAGCAGTAGCAAATCGCGGAACATGCCCGCTGAGTCCAGTACGACGTTGAGCTTGCTGCCCCCAACCTCGTGCCACGCAACAGGAACCTCTGCGACCGGGATGTCCGTACTACGGGCGAGAAGA
Organism: Obba rivulosa; assembly: GCA_001687445.1. Taxonomy (NCBI): domain Eukaryota; kingdom Fungi; phylum Basidiomycota; class Agaricomycetes; order Polyporales; family Gelatoporiaceae; genus Obba; species Obba rivulosa. The sequence continues at coordinate 106,656 of KV722431.1, read as the reverse complement.
AGGAGCTCAACATCGAATGCCCACGCAGGAAGGTGCTGCGCGGGGAATAACGCGCGCGCAGCCTTCCGTGGAGATCATGGGTTACGAACTCGCGCGAGAGCAGGCACTCACATATGAGCAGGTGATGGCTGTTTTGGTTAAATAGGTCTACCCTCCTGCAGGGTGGTACTATCACGAATTTGTACGGTACATCTCAGCTTTGTTCTTATCTTACTATTGGCATGCTTTGTTCCTCTTTGCGCCGATCACCTTTTCATGATTATTCAATGTCCTCTTCCGTAACGATGATTCATTATTTCGAGGTAGTTGGCAGTCACTAACGAGAAACTCGCGGATTCTCGGGCTTGAAGTTTTAGCTCAATAATCGTGGGGCGTCGTTGTGACCGTCAAAGCAGTTCAAGCATGGGTATCTATGAATTTCGATCTACCGATACATGATCCGAGTCCGTGTGCCTCTCCACACTCGCAGCTGCCGAGTACGAAGTTCGCCTTCAGCACTAGCAAATCGCGGAACATGCCCCCTGAGCCCAGTACAACATTGAGCTTGCTGCCCCCCGACCTCATGCCACGCGACAGGGACTTCCGCGACCGGGATGTCCGTACTACGGACGAGAAGGAGGAGCTCAACGTCGAACGCCCAGGCAGGGAGGTGCTGCGCCGGGAATAGCGCGCGCGCAACCTTCCACGAAAAGAGCTTGAAGCCGCATTGCGTATCGCGGATGCGGCCCACGCCAAGTATGCGGAGGAGCGTGTGCAGCGCATACACTGACGACTATCATGAAGCACTCCCTCTCCTCCATGCCATCATCCGAGAATGTGCGCGGTTACGCGGTTACTCACCGCACATCTGGGACCTGCAGCATACATTCCTGTGCTGCACCCCTCGCACATATTTTCCCATTCTAATCGCGTGACCTCGCATTCACGCTCTCCAATACCGGTCTCGAATTGAATTGTCTCAGCTTCCGAAGGCCAACAGGCTGATGGTAACGGAAACTCACGAGGAATCCCGCACCACAGTACTGTATTCAGGGACTATCATGGATAGCCATAAAGACTCAACCAATCAAGTGAACGAGACTGACAGTGACAATGCCGATCTTGCGCAGCATCTTCAGCTCCTGCTCGCTGCGCACTTGCAGGATCCATCGCATGAACGCATTCTCCCACGCATACAGCTTGATACTGTGCATGTTCTCAACGTCAGCGTCCACACGACTTGACGAGGAAAAACCGTACCTCCTGATATTCGCAAGGAGATCGCTCATCAGCCGCGTACGCTTGTCCCTGTTTTTCATCTGCGCCTCCTGCATGTTCTTCAGCATCCGCGCGATGACGGTGTTCAGGGGAATGGACACGATCATGACGGCGACGCCGACAAAGGCAGGCCAGCCGAGGATGTCATAGAGCGATATGAACGCCAGAAAGATCTGCAGAAAACTTCCTTGAGCACATTGATATAAAGCTTCAGCCACCTACGGGCGTACCTGGAAGGGGCCAGAGATGGAGATGAGGCTGTATGTGCAGAGATCTTGCAGACGTGTCGGATTGACCAACATCAGGTTGACGATGTCACTAGAGGCGCTTTCGCGTCCATCGCTCGAGAAAACTAAAGCCTTCTGGTAGATGACCGTCACGAGCTCGGCTCGCACACGCATGCCGGTCTCGAAGCAGTGTTGAAAGTACTACAGAGTCACATGAGCCAAACTTCACTAGTATCTCGGGGAAGGGGGCTGTACCTGACGCAGGATAACTGTCTGGACGCAGGACGCGATGAACATGATGACGGCAATTGCAAAGCCTTCAAAGGGCTGGGTGTGGCGCCACCGCTGTATCGTGCACTCTGGTACTCAGAGATGTAGGCGAGAAGCCAGCAGAGTAGCTGAGGCTGGAGGAAGGCGAGACAGTCCTGGATGAATTTAAGGAAGGCCGCGAAGGCGCATGGGCCGCGATACGCAAGTAATGGCGCTTTCCATAGAGATGAACTGCGATTAACGAAGCAAATATCAATGTCATAGTAGTGATGGGGAGAGGGTAAATGCTCACTGCCTGCTCAAAGCCCACTGCAGCTTGCGACCGAGGTTCGCCGCCTCATCTTGTGGTACAAGAGACCTCCGTGATGTACTGCTTCGCACCCTTTGTCATCAGATCCGACATCCAGATAATGATCTAGCCACGTCAAGAACGGTGTGATGAACAGCGCCACCACTTCTAGGACATAGCAAGGGACGAACGCGACCGGTCTTTTGGTGACCAGCACGAAGACGAGATTAGCACAGCCCGTCGCGCACGCGAGTGATAGACATGCCTGCGAAATCAAAGAATTCAAAATCAATCTTGCACGTGCAGCCTGTGCAGAACACAGCACGCACCATTTTCGCTCGCAGAATCCAGAGACTCTTGCGGGATCTATGGCGCTTCTTCACGTCATTTAGTTCCCAGCAGACGGTCCCGGCGACGAGGATGGTTACAATCAGCAGGGACGAGAGAAGGGGGCCTTCCTCGAAGCATGGCGTTAGGTCACGTATCGGGGAGACGGGGCCCCAGCCCTCGGAGCTGCGACAGCGAGCAAAGGTCGCCATTGGCAGCGACGACGTGGAAACCGAGCACGCACGATATGCAAGCTATGGCAACTTGCGATGGCGCTCTGCTCCCGGTCTTGTCGGGAGGAGGACTCCGACCTCGAACGGGACGCCCATCCAAGCGCCCAATGCATCATGCCTCTCCGGCCCGCCTTCCCGGCGCCGCCAACTGTGGCATCCCAGGGCATCCCCCGCAGCCTCAGCTTTATTGAACGTACCCCGACGAACGGCTCCACATGACTCGTCGCATCTGTCTTAGGCTGAGCGTACATGCGGAAACCCGGGTTCTGTTTCCACGGCCTGGAGCTGCTATTGCCCCTGAACCATGTGTCGGCTGCTCTTTGATCAGAGTCTTGGCGAGACGCTTCGGGGTTTTTGTCAGAAAGAAGACGCCTGATTGCACATTGCGCGATCGAATAAACTTTGGATTCAGCCTTACGCATCAGAATCAGTCCAAGGTTGCCACGGTCTACATCTGCATATCAACACAGAAGATCAGGGCCTTGCTACGAATCACATCGCGACGTGCTCCCTGTTGAGCGACACCATGTCCTTGAGCGTCGCTTGGACAATCCTCTGGGCGGGACTGGCACTGGTGTTGTGGCGAAAGCATGCGAAATCGAGTCACAGTGCTACTCTCAGATTCCCCCTCCCTCCAGGTCCCAAGCCTCTACCACTTATTGGGAATGTTCTGGATGTACCAAAGACGCTACCATGGAGAACGTACGCTGACTGGAGGAAGTCGTACGGTATGCAATTTCTCCTGTTATCAACACGCATACTTCTGAATCCGTCACAGGCGACATCATTCACATGAGCGTGTTTGGCCAGACGATCATCATTCTCAACTCTCTTGACGCTGTTGTAGATCTTTTTGAAAAAAGATCGTCGAACTATTCAGATAGGTTACAGACTGAAATGCCCACGTTGTGAGCCTCGTCTTCCTCAAGCTTTATAATTCTCTGACAATTGTAGGATGGGCTGGGAGTGGGATTTTGGACTTATGGAATACGGACAGAGGTGGCGACGACACCGACGCGCCTTCCACCAATTCTTCAACCAGACCGCAGTCCGAGACTACCAGCCACAGGTTCAAGCAGCTTCCCGCAGCTTCCTCAGACAGTTGTATCATGATCCGCAAGATTTTGCACGGCACATACGCTAGTAAGCGCAATGTGTAGTCAGTCTCCTCGCGCGGTTGACAAAGCCACATTGCAGCGTATTCGGCGCCAGCGTTATGTCGACGGTTTACGGCATCGAGATAGAGGAGAATGACGACCCATACATTACATGTGCTGAGAGGGCAGTGGAAGGCGCTGCAGAGGGATTTACGCCGGGCGCATTCTGGGTTGACTTCCTACCCTTTCTGAAATATGTTCCAGCATGGGTGCCTGGTGCTGAATTCCAGAGGAAAGCGGCCAGGTGGAAAGTCGATGCGCTAGCTCTGAAAGACTTGCCATGGGACCAGACTGTGGTGAGTACAGGATACTGGCCATTGGATTCATTCTTTACCCCACTTCAAATTATCGCTCAGATGGACGGCCAATATATGCCGGTTGCCGCCAAGCTGATGGAACGCTTTGCTCATATGAGCGGTCAAGCACGAGCCCAGGAAGAGGAGATCGCGAAGAACGTAGCCGGACTTGCATATGGCGGTATGGGTGTCCCTATACGTCTGATCCTTGTACTACTCGCTGATTCCCAATGATATGCGCAGCCGGTGCTGACACTGTAAGTGTTCCGATTACAGTGCAGCTGTTATCACAATCTGATCATCCACGCAGACCGTCTCCACCTTACATTCGTTTTTCCTCGCCATGACGCTGTATCCTGAAGTACAAAGACGAGCACAGGAGGAACTGGCGAGAGTGGTCGGTTCGGGCAGGCTACCTGAATTCTCAGACCGTGCCGAACTCACATACATCAATGCTATATGCAAGGAATGCATGAGATGGCAGCCGGTGACTCCGCTGGGCGTTGCACATGCGAGTATCTTGGATGACGAATACAACGGTTTCCTTATCCCCGGAGGCTCCGTCCTCATGCAGAACACGTGGTCGGTCCTGGTGCACTCGCTACCGTCTTGCCTCGTTGATACTTGTGATATAGGGGAATATTGCACGACCCAGACAGGTATCCTGAGCCCGAAGAGTTTAAGCCCGAGCGATATCTCAGGGATGGCAAAATTAACCCCGATGTCTTGGACCCTACAACAGTTTCATTCGGCGCTGGGCGAAGGTGCGTATTGACTAGCCGTCACTTTGTCGGTTCATATTGACGGTGTTGGCTGGTCCTTAGGATCTGTCCCGGGAGATATTTCAGCGACATATCCCTCTTCATCAATGTAGCATGTGTTCTTCACGTATTCGATATCACTCCCGTTCTCGACGAGCATGGTAACCCAAGAATTCCAGAAATTAAGATGACAACGGGGTTCTTGTCGTGAGTCGGCCCTCCCATGATGTCCCACACGTCGCGCTGAGTCAGGTATGAAGGCACCCGGTTCCGTTCGAATGTGATATCAAGCCTCGATCCGAGCTGGCGGTGTCGCTCATACTTGGAGATGGATGAGATGAGTGGGCATCCCTGAGCGGCAAAGCTATGTTCGTAGTCCATGAAACGAACGTCGTTTTCGAATGCACTGACCCACTGATAGTTCAAGCAGGTCGGACGTGTATTACAGGCTGCGGTCGCATACAGGCTCTTGTCTCTGTCCGGCTGATTTCAGCACGCGGTGTGAACATATTTGGTACCATCTGTTGCTCGCGCACATCCTTTCGGTGCCATTTCGAAGGGACCGATTTTCCGATATGCGCAACGCATTAAGTTTTAACAGCCTAAACCAGGTATTATGACACTGCAGCGACGTTGTGGAGGCGCTATCTCCTTCACAGCCTCGAGGTGTCATAACCTCGAACCACATGTCGATCGAATCCTGATTAAGGTGTGGCGAGACGCTTCGAGACTTCTCGCAAGGATAGCACCTCATCAATGTCCCTCTTGCGAGTCAAAGTGAACCCAGATCCAGTTAAACGAGGTACGCGGCGTCAAGGATAGTACAACTTTGCCATGACCAATGTCTGCACCCTGACTGAAGGGATCGAGGGATAACTACTAATAACACATGCAGAACAATGATACCGTCTGGTAGACAGTAGCATGTTCCTGAGCATTATTTGGACAATCCTCTGGGCAGGACTGGCCCTGACGTTGTGGCGAAGGTATCTGAAGTCAAGCCGCAGTTCAATTTCGACACTTCCCCTTCCTCCTGGAACCAAGCCTCTCCCGTTCGTTGGAAACGCTCTAGATGTACCGACGACTCTGCCATGGAGAACATATGCCGAATGGGCGAAGACTTATAGTTTGAACTTCGTCTGTTATTGTATGCATGCACCTTCACTCATAAATGAACCGTAGGCGACATCATCCATATGCGATTCTTCGGCCAAACCATTATCATCCTTAACTCGTACAGCACTGTCATCGACCTTTTCGAGAAGCGATCATCGAACTACTCGAACAGATTACAAACCGAGATACCCATATTGTGCGTATAGTCTTCTATCAACTTCCATAATCTCTAATGTTCACAGAATGGGATGGGAATGAGATTTTGCAATCATGGAATACGGACAGCAGTGGCGACGACATCGACGGGCCTTTCACCAGTTCTTCAATCAGAGCGCATCTCAAGCTACGAGCCACAAGTCAAAGCAGCCTCCCGTAGGTTTCTCTGACACTTGTATTCTGAGCCGCACGATTTCGCAAATCACGTACGCGAGTGAGTGTGATGCCCGACCAACATAAACATATTGCAGTCTTTTCGGCTCTAGCATCATGTCAGTTGTCTATGGCATTCAAATCGCGGACAAGGAAGACTCATACATCACGAGAGACGAACGGGCAGGAAAAGGTGCGGCAGAGGCATTTATGCTGGGGACGTTCTGGGTCGACTTCCTGCCTTTCTTGAAATACATCCCGTCACTGGGGTGCATTGCGGAGGAGAAGGTCGCGTGGGCGTTGCGCGCAGCGACGGCGGGGCAGGACCAAGGTTCGTCGGTAGCGGTGGTAACTACCACTCTGGTCTACCGAGCTGATCGCGGCCGTGCAGCAGATTGCGAGTCCAGCCCGTTACTCGAAGTCTGCTCGACAACGTCCTCGCGTTCGCCATCACCCACGCTGTCCCTTCCCGCATCCATGTCCCTCCCGCCGTCGACCACCGCGTCAACACCGCTTCCCGAAGCGTTTCCGCTGCGCGAACCCGCATACTCACCGGGCTCGCCCTTCGCAGCGATCGCCGCGCTCCTCCCGCCACACATCCCAAGGCGCACCACACTCCACTCCGCGAGCGCACACGAGGTGCTCGTTCTCGCAATGGACGAATTTGCGCGTGGCATATTTCGCATGCCCCATGTGCAGCTCCGGCTACACTCGCATTCACATACGACATCACACCCGTACTCGCTTTACCAGCCATTCTCACGCGCAGCGCAGCTCTTCTCGATCGCGACGTCGATCCTCGGCGTTGCGGAACGCCTTCGGCTCGCAACGCAACGCGCGCATTGGGCGCAGCAGGCTGACGGCGTGCTCGCGCAGATGCGCATGGAGGGGCTCGAGGCGGGCGTCCGGGTGCACGCGCACGCGTTCCCACATACGCATCCTCACAACCACGCCGCCCACTCACATTCTCCAACACACTCGCTGGATGGCGCGTGGGCCGAGGAGGACTGGCGCGGCGCTGTCGCGGGCGCGCGGGGGCGGTGCTGGCTCGTCGTGGGCACTGCGCGTGGTGAGAGCAGCGAGACTGCGCTGGAGGGCGACGCGGACCCAGCGGTAGTGCTGTGTGTCGGCCTGGTGGGGAAGTTCCAGTATCGACGAGCGGACCATTCTGTGCTCGGCGGCCTGTATGCTATCGTAGACGGCGACGATGCAGATATCGTTGGGCCTATCTCGGGGCCTGAGCGGGAACGATGAATGGGACGTCTGATTGGCAGGATGCCTAAACATACAAGAGAGTGCGGTTGGTAGTCAATTGAAGCCCATCTGTACCTAAAAGGCATGACACATATCTGGTATTGTTGTCGACCTTCAGCTTCAGGATCCCTGTTGAACAGCTGGACACAGACGGAGGCCTGAGTTGGTCTAGCTGAACGACACATCAAATGTCGAAGTTAACAGTCGAGCCATCATCGGGAGTGACGGTCTGCGCAAAATACACGCTACCGGCACCTTGAATAGGATGACCATGCAATACGGTCATGTACATACCTCCGATGTTACTCTCGAGGCGGTGAGTCCGAATCTAGTGCGTAGTGAGCGCGACGGGATGTACATGGGCTGTGACTGATGTGTGTTACGGGCATCCGCAGAAGGCACGCTAATAGGGAGTGATTCAGCATGTAAACGAGATCAAACATCACGGAATAGTCATATCAACGGCGGGTAGAATGTGATATACACCGCACTCGAGATGCCGCTCTCGCTCTTGCAGGGCGACGGCCCGGGTTCGGAACAGAGAAGCTGGTTCGCTGAGCATAAAAACTGCAAGGTGGCGGAGGTGGAGCACCGACCAGGTGCAAGGCACCACTGGGGACGTGCGACGTTGAGGCCTTGAGGGGTGGAGTCAAGATCAGAGAAGGTGTGAGCCGACAGACATGACCAAGCTTGCGGCGGTCCAGCGGTCCTGCAGTCGTAGTTGTCCTAGCTACACAATCGCGGCAGGTGCATGCTTGTTCCATCGCGCAGCAGTGAAAGCGAGAAGAGAATCACAGCTAGGACAATATTTGTGCTCAATCCGGGGACGCTGTCGCTGGGCTTGGGCACCGTCGCCGGCCAGCGCGCAATTGTTCGGCTTTGTTAACGCGTCTGCACGATGGGGTCATTTGGCGCCCATGCTCTTGCTCATCAGTCTGCGACTCTGCGTACGTCCTTTGTAATGTGCACCTCCACGTTCATGGAACTCTCGTCGCCAAGGTCATCTGCCATGGCTCCCATGTACCCTGTCTCCGCGAAGGCCTCGCCCTGTCGCTCACACGCGTCAACTCGGACCATCTGGAGCCTGCATCAGCAAAATCTCACATTTAGTTTCCGGACGTTTTCTCCTCTTGTCCAACTTGTGTGGCCCTAACAAGTTAGGAAAGTCAGCAAAGATCAACAAGCCCATTCACCGTCTTGTTTCGAATTTGAGCAAGACTTTAATGACTTCAAGTCATTAAAGTCTTGTGGAGTGACTTGTTCGCACTTCTTCGGTCGACGTTTCCGGTCGGGCTCGAGCTTGTGGAACTATTCCTACATATTGTGTTCCAGCTTGTCGAGGACTTTTACGTGCTACTTGTGGTAGCTTGCAGTCGTTCTTGCCTAGATCGATAATGACCGTAAATAACATTAATATCGTGTATATAAGGTCCAAATGCGGTCACAAAGGTCAAAAACAGCTTCAAGCCGCGCATAACGTCCGTACGAGATCGTGAATGAGAATGACAGAACAGCATGGTACCGTGTATGTCCAGCAGGCCAATAAGAATGGCATGAAAGGAGAATGAGTGGGAAGGGGGGGGGGCAGGAACCAAGATCTACATGTAACAAGGTCAGGCTATTGAGAATGCTGATATGATTGCGGGGCAGGCGAGAGCGACAAAGTCCAAGGTGCGTGGCGCTTGAGTGGGTATTGCACTGCGTGTTGAACATAGTGAGAGCCCACACAGGGTAAGATCGAGATCAAGACGAAAGAGGACAACATATGGTATAGAGCTGTATGTTGAATATGGCTATTACATGTTATTCTGTGACACCTGCAGGGTGTGGGCCGACAGGCTATGTGTTGAACATAGCCAGAGTGTGAGACTCCGTCTGCATGTTCTGCAACTTCAAGATTGCTTTAGCAATGACTCGAGAGGGTTAAAGATGACATACCACATTACAACTGCTCATCATCCAAATTGCTGATGTGTAATTGATGGGGTCGGAGTGAGGAGGAGCTTGTACTGGACTTCGATGAGCTGGCCGGACCACCATGGCCATCCATCTCTGTTGCCATGACCCACACCGCTTCCATAATGCGTTCAAATTTCGCAATAGGCAATGCTGCGGTGGTCTCAGAGAAGCGGAACACATCAACACCCCAATACTTCTCGCTGAAATAGAAATCACTCTTAGTGATCTTCCCGGTGGTCTTCTGGTTCTGGGCTTGGTATGTAGATGTAATCACCACTGCCTCGACACCGTGTGCGTCGGTGGTAAGGTGGACACAATGGTGCACGTATAACCAGAGAATACGTTTCACCTAGTGTATATGAATCAACCAGAGATCTAGACTGTTTAGGATTCACGAAGACTCACTGCTGCTGCCACAAGAGCCAAGGCACCAATAGGCTTGGTAGGACCTTCGATGTCAAGTGCCCCAATGATCAAGCAAAAATGGTGAGCCAAAGTCTTGATTAAGGCTCCAACCATTTTATCTATTTACTGTTTATATACGGTTGTTACCGTTTAAATTTCCATCTATTTACAAGAAGTCGTGTAAACGGAAACATAATGTAAATAAATGGTATACACACTTATGTTAAAATGTGCATGTTATAACAAGGAATCACATTATTATGCTACCAGAAGGCTGTTTAGCACTTGATTGGAATGTATATAGGTTCTTTTGACCTTATTTTATACTAATATTTATCACTTATGCTGTGTGTTATGCCCAAATTTGGCAGGGTGCCCAAATAGGCACCCAATGCAGCATTCTTAGCACACACTTTTATTATTAATAAGTGTAGTGCCGGTGAGCGGCATGTCCCGCTGCTATAGCAGTCTCCGTGCATGTAGGGTGATGCCCATGGCCGATGTACCAATAACTGTGAATAATCATTGAACAATACATTGAGAAAACAAGCACGTCAGATTACACCACCATCTTGGCCTTCCAAGGCCTCTTCGAGAGCACCAGCGAATGTGCCAGACGTCGCAGCACATATGTTAGATGATGCAAAAGAGGGCAGGCAGCCAGCAGGGATTGATGAAAGGGATAGGAGAATCCTCAAAAGTAATAAGGCGAATCCAAACACAATTAAACACGGCATGGGAAGGCACAATCATAGATTTTTGGTGGTGGATCTGTGCGTCGATCACTTCTAAGACCTACTGCTATAGCAGCAGAAATATAGCACATTTGTGCAAGCATATACTATTTATCACTAACCAAGGTCAATATAGAGCTCATATATAACACAATATAGTACTACTATGGACTTCTGCATGCTGAGCCATAGTAAACAGTATATACCATTTATAAATGTTTAAATTCCATCTATTTATGTATATTATTTATTTATAAAAATTTTGTAAACATAAACTAAATGGTTGGAGCCTTAGTCTTGATGATGAGATTGGCTCGCAACGTCCCGTGCCATTGCTATGAGAAGAACAATTATTGTCAATACAACTCCCTGAGAAATTCTTCTACACACCATGTCATTATTTCCAACTGCATGCTCGTATGCGAACACTTTATTTTTCACCTGGTCCTGGGTGAACAATACACGGGACTCCATGTTTGGGAAAAGATAGTGGTCTTGATCAGTAAAACGTGCTTGCACTGCCCCTTCGGCAGAAGATGCCATGCCATTGCGGTAGTCGTTCATGCGGGCATTGATCTGCATGGTGGATTAGCAATTGAGTGCCATATTATTGAGCATGTACCTTCTTGAAGAGTGGAGAATCTTTGTTACCACTAATATATTCCGGCGGAAATTTGGTGCTAGGGAACAGATGGTCATAGAGCGCCTGTATCAGGTCTAATCCCTTCCAACTAGGAGCTGAGAAGAGAGTCTCAAGTGTCCTGATCCACTTCCAATAGGTTGGTAGTATCACAAAGGCCCAATCTGGACTCTTCTTGATATGCTTAGGGAGTGCAATGCCATCTGTTGTGTCAACGCTCTCGTCCATCTTGATTTTTACATCAACAAGCTCGTGCTTGATGCTGATAGGCTCACGCTTGATGCTGACAGTAGATCTGGACATTGGCTTGTGGGAGGTCACCGCTGACTTTCTATATTTGGTGATATGCGTCCGTTGAAGGTCGGGTTTGACTACACCCACTTCATCATCAGAGATGACGATGGAGACTATCATCTAAAAACAACACTAAGGTATCTTTTCCTTATAGCTATTAGAGCTTACCTGGTTGATCGTACGAATACCCATCACGGAGTTGTCGTATGCTGCAATCCGCTCACAGGATTCATTGTCATCTTGAATGCTACCATAGTCGTGACACTGGATGAAGGATGAATTTATTGCAGCAGTTGCGCTCATAGCAACAGGTAATGCGGCAGCTTGCTTGAAGCCAGCAGGCAGAGATCCGGGTTCAGGTGACTTTGAGGTGTAAGCCATATTCGTCTTCAGCCAGAAAGGTGATCCCACAATCTTCTGCACCTTCCTCTGATTGTAAGAACTAAGGTATAACTGGAAAGTATAGGATGGTAACTTACTGGCTTAACATTTGACTTCGCAATCAACTGGTTTGTGTTAATCTCTGTTCCACGAAGTTGCAATGAGCTGGCGATTGCCTGCTTAGGGTCACCATCAGAAGTCCTCTTGGTCCCCAACTTTAGCACAAAACCTGAAAGCTTTGAGACTGTGGTTAAACCAGAGGCAATGGAGGAACTGGAGCCTTAGAAAAAACTGGATGCAGCAGAGTGAGATACCACAATCATAGATGTTTTCGCACTTGGGTGAGTATTGGTCGATAAGTAGTTGCCACTTTGAGGGTCAACAGATTGAGACCAGCTCCAGATCGATATAGGAAGATTCTGTTCCTTGGTGGTGCTACATACCAACGCATTGAACTAGTGAAGGGTGTTTTCGTTAAGTAACATAGTGTCAGCTTATCAGAGTGCGTGAAGGTGGGAGTTCCTGACCTTCCTTTTGTAGAAGCGCCTTTGAACGTTTTGGGAGCTAAGTCAATCTTCGCTATAGGCATGGCATTCTCTTTGCCCTTGGAAAGCTTGATTTTCTTTGGACTACACTCACTGTTGTACATCTTAATGGATGCTTCAGATATCTTGATCTGCCCGACAAGCATCTCTGCTGCCTCCTGCCTATCCCCTTGAATTCCTCATTTGGTAAGTAGGATCTTCTGATAGATAAGCTCTTGCACTCACATTCATCTCTTAGAAACTCCACATAATTCTCACAAGCATGGTTGAATTCAAACAGATTCTATATAACGTTAGTATTTCTGCTCATTCATCACAACTTGGATAACATATAATGGTTCTGTATTTACCAATTAAGAACATCTCTTGCAACCCAAACACAATCGGCATGATGTCATCCAAACCTGGAATGTCAACCAAGCCAACCTCATTGTCCTGCTGCATCTTGTTAGCAGTTGGTTCAGCAAAGTCCTCAATATCTGGAAGAGGGGAGCTTGGTTCATTCACAGGAATGTTGTCAGTTTGTTGCTGAGATTTGTCTACAGGCTCTGAGGCCTCAGTCGCATCTACTGCTGCTAAATTCTCTGCATCCTCAGACCTACTCTGCAACAGTGTATAGAAGTTGTCCGGAGTGGAACAACCATGCTTAGCTAGCAACTGTCGGGTGACATGGGGTCCACCAGGAGCTTTTTTCGCATCCTTCTTGCAGATCTTGGCCTTGGCAGCATTAATAACCTTGAGATTATTCTCTTCGCATGCTTTCTTTGCAGCCTTTTCATGCTCTTTGGCATTCGTCTCGTCAAGAACTGCCTGGTGAGTATGCCTTGGTTTCGGTAAAACACAAGCTGCAACCCTCTTGTTTTTATTGCCAGGACAAGTTCCCACTGGCATGATGCTATAGATGAATGGACTGAAGGGTTAGGATGGGCTAGAGTAAGGCGAAAAAAGGTTCGAAATCACAAGGTGAAAAGTCAATGTTAGCACCAGAGGTTCGCCGTGCTCACCTAATCAGCAACAGACTTAGGCGTACTCCACTTTCAGATGCTTGCCTCTGGTTTTTGTTCAGGTCACCAATTCTCACTACACCAGTTCATCATGAACCAACCAGTTATCAACTTTGTTTGTACAGCACCCGGATGCACAAGAGGAAGCTTTGGGGCTCGCTGTGCTCTTACAAAGCATGAATGGGCATTCCACCTGCATCCCGCTCTAGTGGTTTCAACCTTGCACATTCCGACCATACTGAATGATATACCTGAGCTGACATCTGAGCTTGACGACGGCGGTGATGTGCATGGCTTTGGCATGGGATACCTGGACATCAATAGGATGGGCGAAGACAATCTATCAAACAGCTCAAACTCTGAGCATATACTAGGTGCAGAAGCCAGCCTTGACAACTCCGATAACATTTCAGATTGCCCTAACAATATTGATAAGCATTGTGTCTGCGATACCTATCATGGACATCCCACAGCTTTCCAAGATCTTGATGTTGCACAACGGTTTCTGAGAACTCTTCAGTGCGACTGTGGGCATCAAAATCACCATCCAGATCTTTCTGCTTTGCTGTACATCTGCCGAAAATATGTGCAGTAAGCCATGTACATTTGCAAAACTACTTCAGACTGACCAAGGACACTAGCTCTGTACAATACAAGCTAACAGGGCTTGCTCCGGGTAATTAGCGATGTAAGGGCCTAGGCCATAAATGGCGCACTGATAATGTCCATTGGGACATCACACGACTTCTGGTGTTTCCATACCTGGCTTGAGTGTTCGTAGAATGTAGGCTAGCGACCTGTGATAGAGTTAACGCCGAAATTTGTGGAATGCGCTGTTGTTAGCAAATTTCTTGTCCGCTATGACGAGAACTAACATTAGGACTTGGTAGTGCAGAGTGGAATGATACTCACCTTTAGGGATTGACAAGAACCCGATCAAGGCAACAGCACCGCGATGGGCATTATGAACATTATTATGAATGTTTCCGATTGAAGCGTACAAAGGATAGTAGTTGTGCTGACCGGTAGTGATGGAGACCGTTGTTTTGTCACTTCCAACGATGATAGGAACAAACATTCTGCCATATGTATCCTTTTCGTTCATGATGTCATCCTAAATTTATGGCTATTGTTAGCTAGGTTGGTCACAAAAAGTCAGGATACAGAACACGAACCACCTGGTCCCATGCCCAGTCACCAGACATAAAATCCTTCCGGCATTTCTGCAGGTTCTCACCTCGAGGTACATACTGGCGAAGGGGAGTATAATCGAACTCATCCTTGAATTCAGGATTTGCAAGCATGTCTTGCACCACAATCCGAGGATCGCGGTACCAGATGTCATACTCCTTAAGCATCTATGGTGGGACTTCACCTTGTGGGAGTGGCTAGTTGTATTGGAGCTTGGCAGATGTCCAAGGTATGTCACCAAGAACAGTGGAATCGATTGTTGAATAGAGGTGCTTATGATTGTTAAATGAAGGAGTGTCATCATGGTCTGCGAGCGTCGCCGTCCACAGCATGGACAAAGTGTCGATGTCACTAGCAGACATCTGGTTCCGCCGGAACAGAAAATCCACTGTTTCAAACTGGACGCGGTCGTTGAAGGGGCTCCAATCCTCAGGATCTGGATAGAATGGAGGTGAGAGAGGAGTGCCGGGAGGTAGGTAATTGCCATGTTCGTCACAAGGCTTAGCTGATGGTTTGAAGACATATTAGCCGTATAATGAATATGGATTACAATAGACCAACTTACCGTCTAGCTTCGCATAGGTTGCAGTTGCTATGTAGTTTTCGGGCACACACACTGCACGACCAGTGGGCTTGTCGATGTGTGGCTCTCTTTCACCTGCTGCATCTTCTTCCTCGAGCACATCCAAGTATGGTGGGCGATATTATAGTAAGTCTTACACATGTTCTCATCTTCATTTACTTCGTGTCTTTTGTTCAATACATATTTTTTCTTTTTTTGTCTACACCTTACCTTACTGGTCTGGTGGCCAGAGTTAATGACATGGCAGAATAACACGGTGCCACTGCACCCGTTACTGCCTGTATTGATGTGCTCACTAAGACGACTGCATCCAGCCTATCAAACTCTGGCACATCCGACATGTTCCCTCTGCATCCTAGCCTGAGCACAGTGCTACTGGAGAAGATTGTCTACGTGCACGTTGTCATACGGCGCCCCCGCCAATATGCCATCTTACCTCCCGGCAGCTTCTCTATTGCCGAATTCTTTTCACCATGAACAAGTCCTCTCCATAGTGGACCTACACCAGCACATCGGACCATGCTCCCCAATCACAAACCCTATACTCACCTTGGCATTGTCAGAGTGGATGTGCCCATGGCTCGGATAATCCTCCAGCCTCTTTGCAATCGTCAAGCTCAGCCACCCACCTTCCCTGTTGATGAGATGTCAACTCACCAAGTCATGCAAAATTGCGATATCGCACAAGTCGCCTCGACATTTCGCAAACCTTTTGCGAACAAGTGGAACAAAGTGACACCCTGGATTTCTCATTCCTCTCTCTTTGTCGACATATTGCAATTATCCCTTGCGATCTCGCGATTATCTTATTGGCTAATCTTTCCCTTATGACGACTATGCCCTACCCCTTGATCTGAGACTATACCTTTATTCCCATCAAGACTGGCTCGACTAAGCTAGAACAGGACTTGGCAACCTAGCCATCAGAAGAACATTACTCTAATGACATATTACGTCAACCTGTCACGGCAGATCCCTGGGACTACATCAATCACTGCAAGTCCTGGGGCTCTAGCAAAAAACCACATCCTATTATTTCCACACCATGCCTTCTCTCGCCACTGTTGTCTCTGCTATCGTTGAGGGTTGCGTCCTCATAACCCTCCTACTATCCTACGCTATCTGGTCTATTTGCCACAACCAAGCTGAGATCCAAAGGTAGCGGCGCTCACATCAGCACGCAGACCGCTATGCTCTTTAGCTTTTGGAGCGCAATCAGAGGAGGGCTCAAAGGGTGAACCCCATCTTCGCTACACCTATCCAGGACTCTGGAGAACAGGAGGAATGTCTGCCGTACACGTGTCCCCCCATTCCTTCCACATCTTCGATTCCCCAGCTCAAGCCATCTTGCCCATGAACTCCCCCTCCTCTCTTTGAGACGCAGCCCCTTAGCGATGAAATTCACGTCGCCTTCCCCCCTAGATTCAGCGAAGACACCTTGACCTTATCTAGCCAGGACTTGGCCGACGTATGCATCTCCGAGGAGTTGGAGATGGCAGAGTTAGCCGAAGAAGTTGCAAGAGAGTCCGGATCTAGGCGGGAGCCTGGTGCCGGTTCCCCTCTGCTCTAGGTGTCAACCGTGTGCTTCCAACCCTCAGGCGAAGGCCGAGGCCAAGTCGAGAATATCGCGACATGCCCGACGTATACCCTGACCCTACAAGACTCATTCATTTTAAACTAATTCGAATTCTTCCACTGTCCCTATCCTATCGGTATCATTCTCTTTCTTTTGCAGGCTGCGTCGCGCAGCTAGCGGCAAGTCGTCGTCGTGTTAGAGTGAATCATATATCAGAACCCCAAGTAGTAGGACTTGTGCAGCAGCGGCGTGCTGCGATATGGTACGATATTCTTGGTATATGATTTGTAGTTCGTTTTCCGCAGTCGTTGCAGAGTCGGAGTGGATCGCGGGCAGCCCTGTCATCAGATTCTAGCACTAGTAGGTATATCGTAGTAGTTTTCAGAGTGCCCGAGTCACAATATGTATATAAACTTGTAGTAGCAGCGAAATAAAGCAGCAAATTTCTCCCCTTCAGTTCTAGTGCGAAGATTAAAGCTCAAAAGCTTGCGATAAAACACCTCATATATAAAACTCACAAAAATGTTTCTATCATCATTATTCGCCCTTTCTTCTCTTTATATCTGACTTCGACTTGCGACTATATGGCATAAACTGCAACTTGAGCGACGAAGTATAGGACGGCGCGTCCTAGGTTGAATCGAAGTATCGCAAACATTGTACAAGCAACTTTGCAGGGTTACGAAGTGATTCGAGACATTGAGTGGTACTCCTCACCTCGTCCTTACATTCTGGCTACTCTTGGTGGTGTTTTAATATTCCCTTCCACGACTTAGCCGGATGTAGGCACATCACCATCACCACATCCGCAACTGCCTTGCCGGTCGCATTTTCCAGGTGTATCATGCATGCACAATTGCACACATCACCCGCCCACACCATCGTAATTACCGAGTGTGCCTGCATAACGACGAGTACAACAGTGTGCACAATAGTGGCCACAACATGTGCAATGAGCTCATCCGCATGCTACAGAAGTACAAGCATCGATCTCCCAGTCCAAGTTGAGGCCCACGACTGCGATGACCATGTCTGCCACCATGGCCAGTCATATGTCCTCATCCATGAGCACGTCTGCATCCTGCGTAGGTGCACTGCCAAGCTGCACACCCAGGTTTGAGTCCATGAGTGCTTTGCCTGGGTCATTGGGTGGGCAGGTGGGTGAACACTGCACTACTCAACGACGACAGCATACATAGTGCCTGCCTTGAGGTGGTACACTCTGCATCTCTCAGAGCCTGAGCCCAAGAAGGCCTCGCTGGTCACATTTCCCAGGTTCCACGTACGTATGATCACACATGTCACCCGCCCATAGCATTGTAATCACCGAGTGTGCCTGCATAACAACAATGGTGCACATATTAGCCGATTTTCCCATGCTGCCCGAGCTATACCAGTTGCTCTCCCTGTACATCGAGCCGATTTCGACAGTTCTGACCATGCTGCTTATCTGGTTCTCCCCCGGGGCAGCATTGTTCCACCGCACGCTAATTCTCAGGCTTAAGGGTGCTGCATCGATGGACGTGCATAGTGTCATGGCAATGTGGCAGCTCGGAAACTGTGTGTAGGCATGCTCAGGCGTGCTTATAGTATGCGAGGTGTCTTATTTTCGGCACTGCATCAGCGTGTGGTGCTGCAGGCTACCTCCTGCTCAGCCTGATATTGACCCTGGTGTTTCGGGCTGTGTGGGATGCACTGCCCAACAACCCCGCTACACAAGAACATATCATTAGCGCAAGTTCATAGCTCTAGTGATTGCAGACGTGCGTAGTCCACCTGCTGTCAAGGCCTATATGCTCACACTTATTCAAATAGGTCATGCAGTACATGCACTACCCATATTCTGTATGCACTTGATAACAGTCAGACAGCATAATGTGGACGTTCATTGGTCTACCTGAGAGCCTTTGGTGTGACCTGCTATGGTGGAATTCGATGGTTCATGGAAACATCATGTTCGTAATCATGCTTCTGAGTGGCAGGTGTGGCAGTTGCATATCCACTTGCATCCGAAATGCTGATTGCAGGCACAATGTGTAATGCAGGCTTGCGTGGTTTGCAGGGATAGGGCACACGAAGTACGCTCATAGGGCCCAGACTGTCAAAGAGAAGCCACAATGCATGCATTAGCAGCTACGACATGTGTGATAAGCTCATCCAAGGTCGGCCATCCGGTTCGGGATCGTCATTAGGCACAAGTTGCAGTTCACGAAGAGGAATGGCTATTGGTCTCCACTCAAAGGTACCATTGTCAACAGAATGACAGTGCCCACAATAGTGGCCACGACATGTGCAATGAGCTTATCTGCACGCTATAGAAGTATAAGCATCGATCTCTATGACCATGATGACCGTGTCTGCCACCATGGCTAACCACACCTTCTCATCTATGAGCACGTCCACATCCTGTATGGGCACACTGCCAAGCCACGCACTCAGGTTCAAGTTCATAAGTGCTTTGTCTGGGTCATTAGGCGGGGTGCGCACATGTTGCAGTACTCGACAATGACAGCATATATAGTGTCCACCTTAAGGCAGTACACCCCGCATCCCTCGGAACCCGAGTCGAAGAAGGGGTCTATCTCCATACAACCACAACAATGTACCCTATTCCCTACCTCACTTGGCTGTCGCGCTGGGTGGCTTGATATTTTCCACTTTTCATTGATGTCCTCTTTTGCACATTGATTTCTTGTCTTGAAATCTCTTCCTTTCTTGTGCTATCTTTAACCCTCCTGTAAATGTATATTAATATCATTACAATCCATAGCCGTTCACGAACAACTTTTCGCGCGCCGACATTCATCAAATGCTTTCACCGGACATCTTACATCAACTCATCAAGGGCACATTCAAAGATCACCTCATCACCTGGGTTGAAGACTACATTGTTCTCACATACAGTAAAGCTCGAGCAGAAGAAATCTTAGCTGACATCCACAGACGGTAAGTATTCTCATATATGATGGAACATTGTTTTGATCTATTGTCACCACAGGATTGCCGCTGCACCTTCCTTTTCGGGCCTGAGGCGATTTCCAGAAGGCCGCAGATTTAAGCAGTGGACAGGCAACAATTCAAAGGCCTTAATGAAGGTGTGTTTGGCAGTCCGAGACCTACACTCAAAGCTTACAAGTGAATATGATTCCTCAGGTCTATATCCCCGCTATCACAGGACATGTCCCAGATGACATGGTGCAATGCATACATGCATTCCTTGACTTCTGTTACATTGCACGGCGCAACATTCACACCAAAGAAAGCCTGGAAGATCTTGAAGAGGCTCTTGACCACTTTCATTGCTACCATGAAGTCTTCCGTATGACAGGTGTGCACCCAACAGGTTTCTCGTTATCTCGCCAACATTCCCTTAAGCACTACAAGACCTTGATTGAGGCGTTTGATGCCCCAAATGGCTTATGTTTCTCGATAACTGAGTCAAATATATAAAGGCTGTCAAAGAACCTTGGCGAAGATCTAGCCACTATAATGCGCTCGGTCAAATGCTACAGACAAATCAGCGAGCTGACAAGCTCGAAGCAACACACGTCAACTTCAAGGCATGTGGAATGCTTGAAAAAACTAGCCTAGGTGCAGTGTATCGAGCTGGGGTGCTCACTGGTATGGACCATCACTATTTGACTTTGAACCTCTTGTGATCTTACATGATCTTACATGAATCGGTTCACCTAGCTTTACATGCCGCAAGTACAGAACATGGTGACATGAATCAAAATGCCGGTCAAGGTATTGCAGCTGGCCAGAATGAAGGAGCAATGCCTGCTCTGAAGACAACTGAGGATGATGGTGATGTGTCTAGACTAACGGTTTATAACTACATCAACCTGGCGTCAACTAGTCGTAAGTCTTATCTTTCATTATAGTGGGCTATTTACTTATTCAAGGCCTGCCAAAGCGCAAGTACTCCAAAAGTGCTGAAAGTCTCGCCACTGAGCTTAGACAACCCCGGCTTCTCGAACTGATCTGGCGGTTCCTTTATGACCAGCTGGATCCAGACAGCATGATATTCTCAGACCAGCTCTTGGTCACAGATTGTCCGGTTTTTGAACAGAAGATTTACGTCTATCACTCCACAGCCGCTACCTTCTTCACCCCAAGTGACCCTTGTGGTACAGGCAGAATGCATAGGGAGCACATCCGTGCAACTCCCTCATGGTACAAAGGTCCACCACGATATGACTGCGTATTCGTCAATACTAATCCCAACATTGACGGCATGCGTGGGCTTGAAGTTGCACGAATACGACTCTTTATGGCATTTAAGTTCCGCAGTATTCACTACCCTTGCGCTCTTGTGCATTGGTACGAGCGCACTGCTGATGAACCCGATGATATAACGGGATATTAGGTGGTTGCACCGCAGTATGTGGATGACAATTTGCCGATACTGGGCATTGTTCACTTGGATATGATCACCCGTGCAGCTCACCTTATGCCTGTCTATGGTGAGGACTTCATTCGTCATGATCTGAAGCCTTATGATACCTTAAATTCGACAGAATTCTCTAGGTTCTTTGTAAATAGACATGCTAACCACCATACTTTTGAAACGATTAAGTAATACATTTACTCTATATTGCCTGTCTAAATTACATGTGATTGTGGTTTCCGGACTCCCTTATTAATGTACAACAATTATCAGTGTAACCTCAATATTGAGTTTTCTGTCGATGTCCTGCATAGCGAGGAAGGAAGTAACTTGATAATTTGTTTTATCTTTTTCTACTTGCAGTTTCTCACAAGTCACTTATCCAGATACTTGTCCAACTTGGCATAATTATGGAACTTGTGGCTACTTACACAAGTTGTGAACACCAATAAGTCACAATAAGCTGAGAAAAGTGAATATAGTAATTCGCTGATGTGCTCCTGCCCCGAATGTTCGCTCGCGGCAAACATCCTAGAGCCATGTGTATTGCATATGCACAGAAATACACAGAGGTTCTCATGAGTTTCTACCAGGCTCAAAATATATCGCTTCGTGCCTTCTCCCGACCAATTTCCGGCACCCTTCGGCGCTCATTCAATACAAATACTCGAACGAAAAAAGACGCTAACGAGCTTATCGCTCTTCGCGTCTCGTTCGTCCAGGCCGGGCCAGCCCTTGAACGTCTTGTAAGTCTTTCTTCCGCTGACACGGTCTTTCGTCCACTACAACTCTAATAGCAAACGTATACTTCGAACAAGTCGGGGCCATTCGGCAAATGCGTCACATTTGCATTTCATCTGACACCGGATATCTGTTTGCTGACTACTCCATACACACCGGCCACGGAGCTTTGATATTTGTGGAGCGAGGCACTTCGACCAAATATTCTAGCAACCTATCAGCTGTTTTTCTCCACTTTACCTCGACCCTTGCATCTGCGCCCTCGTGTCTTGTGTGGCAGTAGTAACATATTATCTTCCAGGCACACTTGATTGGCACTGGCTATAATTGCAGAATGTTGCTATTATCTCTTTGCAGTCGTGACAAGGAACACCGGTGTACATTCTCAAGACTGCAAGCTCAAGCCTCAGGTGCGACTCAGCCCTTGCCACCAGCAATGTTCCAGCAGCCTGGGCAGCGCCATCTTTGCACGTAGCGTGGCTTTCGACCAGCACGGTCAACTATTCCCATGTGGAGCGCCAGATATTGGAACACGAGACTTACAAGGCCTAGCACATTGAAGATGGCATACGACCCAGACCGCGTTCAGACCACGCCCCTTGGGATTGGTGCATTGGTGCCTCGACCATTGGATGCTAGCAGTTTTATCAGGATTGCCCTATCACAGGATGAGGTACGCGTGTGCCGTGCACTGCAATGTCGCTGCATGCGCCGTGCTGGCCAAACACTGTATGCCCGCCAACACAATTTGAAGCAATGCCTGCGCTTACCTGCCCTCCGCGGAGTCCACGAGCCGTGTATATCTGGTCGGCGCTGATTCTTTTGTGGTCTCAATCCTGCGATCAGAGTTGCGATGGTCTACTGCACAGTGCGTGTGTGGATGTCTTGTGCCGGTTCCGTGGCTGATCTAAGTGCTTAACAGAAGACAATCTCTATATCCTCGTAAAGTTCCTGTCATAGCGGTGCATGTCGCAATCACCTCTGCTAACTAACTATCCACTCCTAGCCTAGGGTTGATCGGGAACTTGTCGCGAAAGCTTTCTCGTAGATTTCTCTCATGATCGCCTAGGGCATGCAGGGCACCATATAGTGCAAAATTATCCATCCATTACACTCCATTTAAAACTGATGTTGACTTGCCAGGTCAGCCTCCTTCCCGCTTTGTGGCTCTATGGCTCCAGGGGAGGCCAACCCTGAACTAAGGTTAGTGTGCATCTCTCTACATCCGCCTTCGTGCTTGCGTCTCTGGTGAGCACCGTCGTCTTCCACGACCTCACGAAGCACACTGACGAGAGAAGGGGATGCCGTACACTCTAAAATTTGGGGTTCTGGCACGACTCGGGTGGGACGAGCTGATTGAGTATCTCTTGTCTCTTCCTGTCCATGCGGCGGTATCATAGGCTTACGCTTGGTGGAGAGCTCGATTGCTTTGGCGATATAAGGAAGTTGCAGGAGGTGCGGCATCGATGTACCCCGGCTCGCAATAGCATGTAATGCGAAGTTCGCAGGGGACACTGCTTGCACCGATCGTTTTCACCCTTCGTTGCTCCAAATCTCCATTCACATCGGTTACAACCTCGACTACATCCTCGTCCAGCGCATTCTCGCTCGTAATAAAGCATATACTGCCTGCTACTGTCATTCACTGGCTTGGAGCTGCATGCATCGGTGTGTGGATATTCGATCAGTCGCATATATCGCCAATCTCGACGTAATCATAGCCCTACTGTGGGTGGGTTCCCGCCGGCTCTGCCAGGAGAAATTCACCTCTAATCATGTACCAAAAAGCCATGCCTATGTTATATGCATCGTGCCATCCGAGTCGTTATTTCTCCAAGAGCCGCGGCCTGTTTGTCACATGCAGAGTCTGGTTTGAGTCGTCCTGACAGGTCCTTCGCTGTGCTCAGAACACAGCTGACATTTCAACAGCTGCACTGTAACCTCCCTAGCCATTCACAATCTCCCACCGGTGTTCTGCGTGAGTTTGCTTCTTCGATTCAAGTTTGCAAAACAGAGGCGAACTAAGAGTTTCACCCCAATCTGCATAGGCAGGCAAGCTATTTAGGCATTTTTCTGCACCGTGCTTCCCGCGTGAAGGTTCCTACCAATCGCATCTACCGTCATCATGTAGCCACATCAAGCATCATTCTCATCACACTATAATATTGAGTTCCAACATATGTTGTTCCACATGTGGTCTGTATGATCAAGTGAACGAAGGAGGAACGACTGAGTGGCGACTGGGTAGTTACTGGGCTGGATCCCAACAGCGCGTCCAATCTTTACCCCATAGTACATTGGAATAATCTACCTGTGTCTC
>KV722431.1:30796-72659 GCA_001687445.1 Obba rivulosa | reverse complement strand
TTGGGCTTCTCGGAGTCGTCTGATGGCTCGGAGGGGTCGGGCGTGGGAGGACGGAGATCGATGAGGTCGCCGACAGGTGGGAGGTCGCATTCGGAGGAGGATGGGGACGGAGAGCGGTCCCCCTCCTTGGTCTCGGACAAGGATGCGTCGTCACTCCCGGCCTTGGTCGGCATGTAGAACCGCTTGAAGAGCTCGTGCGCCTGGTACCGACTCGCTAGCTTGAACTCGAGGTGGAGGTCCATGCGCCCTGGGCGGCACAGTGCGGGGTCAAGCGCGGTGTAGCAGTTCGTCGTCGCGAAGAGAAGTCGGCCCTCTTGCGCGCCGACACCGTCGAGCGCGTTCAGCAGACCGCTGAGGGTGACGCGGCTGGTGAACGTCTCCTCGTCCTTACCGGGCGGCTTGTCGTCCTCTTCCTTCTCGCCGGGGGTGTCCTTGGGCTGCTCCATCTTGCGCTTCACGCCGCGGTGGAACGCCGCGTCGATGTCTTCCATGAGGACGATGCAACGTTCGGGTAGCCCCGAGATCAACTCGCTCAGCGAGGCGTCATCAAGGCCCATCCGCGATAGCGACACGATGTAGACGTCCAACTCCAGCTCACCGGCAAGACTCTGGATGATCGATGTCTTCCCGGTGCCAGGCGCCCCGTACTAAAGCCTCGTCAGTAATAGATTGGACAAAGTGGCCTATTGGACTCACAAGAAGGTACCCTCGGCGGAAAGGGATTCCTCTATCAGCGTACCACGACTTGCTATTAAGGAAGTCACGGGCATCATCGAGGAGTAGGTCCTTCACTCCTGGGTCTAGAATGATGGAGTTCATAGGGCGTTTGGGACGCGAAGCCATGTGCCGCCACTCATTGGAGCTAGTCGACCATGTTAGTAAAGTCATATACAGTGGCTGAAATGGGCGTAACGTACGTGCTGGCTGTGTAGATCGAAATGAGACCTTCCTCTGCTTCCATGTACGTCTTCCGACACTCAAGAAGGAACTTGTTGAGAATATCGTGGTCGCGAGTCAGAAAGCTTGGATAGACGACAGTCAGCCCGGTTTTAATTAAAGTATTTATGCAAAGAGATGGCGCACCTAATGGTGAGGGTGTCCTTAGTCCAGTACGTGTGTTGCCGCTCCTCGGAGCGACTGATCCACATGTATCGCCTTCTGTACCATGTGCTGTACGTGGCATCCTTGGAGGGAAGCAGACTCATTCGTCGCGTGCTAGCACTGTCTTCATCTTCTCCAAGCACAGGCACAACAGGTGAGTTCAGCCCAAAGGTCCGTGTAGAGACCTCAATAGTGCGCGCTTTCTCTGTTCATCAGTAAGACGGTCAGTATGGTTTCATCTCAGCGAAGTGAAATATCACTAACTCCATGAGGGATGTTTCGATAGCCAAAACATGACCCAGTCTAGAGGATATATGTATCAGGCTATGTCAGGGATGGACGGAATCATGCGTACTGTAACTATCGTCTCCATCACTGAAGGAAGCTGTAAGCCAGAAACTCTCCAGGAAGGTATTCCACCAGCGGAAGAGATAACGTCGACAGGTCTCGATAGCGCCACCAATCACAAACAGCTTGAACCAGTCCCCGAGCGCGCCCATAGAGACCATCGTAGTGAGAAGAGCAAGCAGATCCGTGGGCAGAGCTTGCGGAGCCGCCGGGGTCGACAGCGAGGTTGCGTTGTGGGCAGACATAGTTGTGTTGGATTCTTGAGCGAATGAGCCCATGGCCGCGAGAAGGCCGCCAACGATACGAGTGGGATCCAGATTGAGAGGTGGCTTTTAAGCAGAGACCCCGGGCGAGTGTGCCTCTTCCATTTCCCGTGGCTATCTTTTATATAGCGCCTTAGCAAAAGGCCCGCACAGCTCGCCGAGGACTCATCCTTAATTCATCGGTGCCGTCCATATGCCGCCGGCGTGGCCATTCGAGTCAGTGCATGAGGCTCGCTTCTGCAGGAACCCGCTCACAAGCGGTCAAAAGGTGTGAGATATCTGGAAAAGCATAGCCCTCTAGAGTCCAGCAACTCCGCTCAGAGTAAATATGTGATCATCGACGTGACTCTTTACAGCGCCCCGTTCGGGGTATCAGAACATCCATCAGAGCATTCGCCAATAAGAAAGCCAACATGACGTTTCCGGAAGGAGCAAAGGGCGAGGCGGGGCGACGATCCTGAGGATTGCACTGGGCGAGTCATCAGGTCGACAAGCGCCGACGCTGGGCTGTGTAGCGGGATGGAGGAACCATCTAGCCATGACTCGTATGATCGTTTGGCGGCGCAGTGGAAATCCCCCATACGTGTGTATACGTACCTGAGCGTGGATATCGGACTACGCACGTCCCGGTACACAGGAATGAAGGCTTGCACAGAACAGACCGCGGTAAAGTAACCCCCGGAGAATACACGACGATAAAGTGATCGTCTTCCCAGCATCGAAGTTGCGAGCAAGACACGTCTCATAGACAGCACGGCCTGAACACTCGGGCAGTCACAGCTGAGTCTGATGCAGACGACGCAACAAAGTCCGAGCCAAATCGTAAGTGGGAGCCTGGAGCAAGGCAAAAACGGGCGCTTGTCTGATCTGATGGCCGCAGCGCTTGCGTCAAGACACTGACTTTCATCTATTCGTCGTTTCTTCCTTCCCTGTCTCGCAACGTGCAGTCCACTGTTTCTCTGATGGCCGAAACTTCATTGTCACAGCAGGATCGAGAGCGGCTCGTATTGGCAGCAATTGACGGTATGCCCGACGGCCCACTGCCCTTGTCCGCGCCTTGAACCGCCTCTGAACCATGCGTGCATTTCTGGTTGCGCTTCGACCCTGACACAGCAAAGGAGTTTGCGTACTGCAAGTACTCGAAGTTCCGTGTAGGAGCCGCATTGCTATCGGCAAAGGGAGAGATTATCAAGGGTGCCAATATTGAGAATGCGTCGTATGGCAAGTGTCCATTCAGCTTCAGTTCTACGCTGAGGAATGGGCAGATCTGACTGATATGTCCTCGTGCTGCATTTTCTCAGGCGGGACCATTTGTGCTGAGCGTACAGCCATTGTCAAGGCCGTCGTAAGTCCAAGACCCCGGAGGTCCACCCTTCCCGGCTGCTCGCTGACACCCGTGGCACCTGCAGAGTGAGGGTATCAAGTCCTTCGTGGCGCTCGCTGTCGTGACGTGAGTCCTCAATGCATCATTCTACGCTCTTTGTCTAGAGTTGTTTGTGTCTCGCCTAGCGACGTTGCCTCCGCCATCTCGCCCTGCGGGATGTGCAGGCAGGTGCTCCGTGAGTTTTGCGCGCTCAAGATGCCGGTGTACCTTGTACCGGCGGACTATCTGAAACGTTTAGCGGATGGAGACGAAGAGGGAGGGATTAAGACGACCAGCATTGGGGAGCTCCTACCGGATAGTTTTGGGCCAGAAGACCTAGAACTCCCTCGCACGTCATGAGTTTGATCGCATTGGTGTCGCTGTTTCATGGAGCAGGATTACTAAACGATGTACACTATACGATACACTGAATCAACTTGATATCTGGTATATGCAGCTGTTCATATACTTAAATACACTGCAGGCGCAAAAGTGGAGATATAGAGGAAGCCTAACTATAAGACATATACGACCTCGCCCTCAAACACAGACGTTTCCTATGTGTCTGTGCATCGCATATTTTAGCACCTGTCGAGAGATCTGCTTCAGCCAGATTCACAGGCAACAGGTCGGTCACTTACGTTGTCGCATCATCATCCCAGTCTTTTACACTAAAACGGTGGATAGCTCGATCTCCCTAGCTTGAAATTCACTGCCGGGTGGAGCTGCTTCGAGTCGTTCAGGGAAGAGTGATCCTTGTGAGCATTGGGAAGCGCCTGATCATTCACTTCGATATCGTCCTCGTCGGTCTCCCATTCTGTATTAGGAATTGAGGACCCCAGTCCGTGGTCCAGCTGTTCGCCCAAATTGTCGACCAACGATGCAAACCTAAGGCTGCCCAGTTGTGATTGGAGGAATGAGGGATTATTCAGGTCTAGTGTAGCGTCTAGTGGCTTGTGGACCGCCTGGCGGAGATTGAGCAGGAAGTGCGATATGATGATTGACGAAAGTCTGTATTCACATCAGCGTATTGCCAACATACTGCAGCATAAATATACTGACGGAGTGATAAAGGTGCCGACATCAATGAAGACCTGGACGTATGACTTAGCAGGAAACCTCTGACCCACTAACACGATATGCTTACATCAGTCGCCCATCCCACTATGTTAACAACACTCAGGCAAAGTAGCAGCCTGAAAACCGCCATAAGATTGTCAAGCAATGTACTGACAGAGCTGGCAACTACTTACACAAAGTACGCAGTGCCTACAATCGCGAGAATCAGACATTTGGCTCAGGCTACACGAAATTTGCGACTGACCATCTCGAAGTAACATGGTCGCTATAGGTGTCTTGATCTTAAGCCGATCGGCCTCCCGCTTTGTGGCGTATGTCTTGTACCATGTGATAAGCAGAATGATGACGTCCGCCGCAATCGTGCAGACACGTGTAGATATTGCCACTGCATCATTACACGGTGAATGGCGACTACCTTTGACGAGAGGACAACAGCTCACATCTGGACGCTGAAATGAACACGGTGAAATCAAGAAATGCTATATTTGGCTTACTTTGTCGAAGTCGCCACATCTATATTCAAGGTCTGCACACACCAACTACCGAGAACGAGTATCTCTTGGACGCTGTACCGAGCGACACCGTAATAGAGGTACTGGTGGAAGCGAACGATCAGCGCACTTAACCGAGGGGTGAAGGAATTACGAGCCTACCGTGTTCGTTCCCACAGGAACCATACCGAGCAGAAGGACCACACACGACAGGATCCAGCTCCCCGTGCTGAGTGCGTATACACGGACGGCAGAGAACACTGTGATACGCCAGAAATTAGTATGCACTTTAATTCTCTTCGATCCGCGTTCAGACTAACCTGCCCAGAGTATGAGGAGCACTAGGGGCAAGACATTACCGAATTCGTCAAGACCAATGCAACTGAGATGGAGAGAATGAACAATCATTGTAGCACTCAATAAGGAGAAAAATGGACCTCTGTTCACAAATAAGTCATACGCCAACAAAGGCGGTTCTGCACTCACCGTTAATTGTTGAAGGAGCAGGGACTCGCTATCCAAGCTACCAAAATTGACTTCTAGTAAGGACCAGATTGCCCACAACAGCGTGATCCAGCGATTCAAGTAAAAGAGTATGGTGACGCTGTTGAGTTTCCTGCCCCACAAAAGTTCGATCTCGCGATCCAGCGTCGTCACGAAGTCGTAAAATACAAGGCCTGTATGATCGTTATGTCAGAACACGTTTATTACAAAGCGCCATGGTGCAACATACAAGATGCTGCCATCTGAGAGCAGTTGCCAATCCATCTACATGCGCATATGGTGTTCTCAAAGTGAAGATGTATGAGGGAGGGAGCACTTACACTGACTGTATAAATTCCACCACCTCGTCTACTACTATCGTGGAATTTGTTGACATTATGTCCGGCAAAAGTGGAGTCGAGTGGAGAGAGCACGGTCCCAGGTAGTCCCAGCCAGAGTTAAACTGATATGTTCTTATTACATCCTTGAAGCTTGTAGACCCTGCAAGAAAGATTTCATCTGTCAAGGTCAAGGACTCTTAGGACTAGTCTGACTGAGACGAGCTAGACGACTCCAGAAGATCACGATTGAGCCACCCCCTCTTATCACACTCACGTCAAGTGGAGAATATAGTGCGATCAAAGCGGTTTGTCTCAACGAAATCTGCGGTTCGAATGCGCAAGAAGGCCTCCTGTTCAGCGCAACATATGGCTGTGCTATATACGGTGGTGGGACAATGTCAACCGACGTTTCTTGACTTTCAACCTTGCCTTGTTCCTTGACTCTACTAACAAAATTGAAGAGTTCGAAACGTTCGTGGACATAAAAACGATTATGCTTTGGAGCAGATACAAGAGGAAATGACACTTCGACAAGGGGACGCCAAAAGAGTTTTAACTGTAGACATTCTTTGGCGCCTCTGCGCACGTGTGATCCGCCGAAGTGCTGGTTCAAACTTTAGTCCTGCCAGAGTTTGCCAGGGTATGCGTTCTTTACTGTTTTTTTACTAACCGCTTTGAATCACTTCTCGCGCTTCCGCAGCGCTGTGCAGGGGTTTCCTGGAAAAAATCAGATGATCCTGGCTTTGACTGTTATTGTTTAGACGCTCACGTAGTGAAGTTCGAATCTTCGCAACCGCAGACACGATAATGCTACGAATGCGATGATTTATGGTTCCAGAACCTATCTCACAGAGCGATTTTAGCCTCCATGCGCAAGTTCTTCACAGCGATATTCGTATCGAACGACACTCGAACGACTAGGCAGCGTAGGAGAACGAACGCTGGATTTTCCATACGTATTTGCACATGCTAGTGACAGCGTGTCAATGTACTGCACGTTTGACGCTTGAAAATTAACCATCACCGCGCTTTACTCCCTTAGCAATTCTAGCGGTGCTGCCAAGCGTCCGAGCTACGTAGGCTTCATCAATCAGTGATCTCTCTGAGGTCTAAGACACCTAGTGGTCCTGTGTAAATCGTGCTGATACTCATCACACAGGTCGAGGTATCTTGCTATCAGTCCGAGTCCCCGGGTCTTAATATGTCCAAGCCTATCCTCGAAATCACCTTGGACTTTCCTGCTCGACCTGCGACATTACCTGTGCTCGATATATCACCTGCGGCTACGCCGTGCAGATTTCGCCTCATTGACTGCGTCAAGTACCTTCGCCATAGGACTCTTTCGATTTGCGAATTCACAGAATTTCCTGTCCCTAACTGTGCATATACCGCGATCTCATACGTCTGGCGCGGAAATTCCGTTGACGACGAGTCCACTCTGGGACCCGTGTTTTCTGTGGCCGGAGCAGAGGATGGCGATCCTGTAAGCGTCAATGTCCTCACACATGCTTGCACAGCCGCCCTTCGGGAGAAGACCAACTACATCTGGCTGGATCGGCTCTGCATCATACAGACCAGCAAAGACGATAAGCAGTGGCAGATCCGCCGCATGTTCGAAATCTATCAGCGCTGTGCGCTATGCCTCGTCTTCCCTGGCGGGATCCAGCGGCTGGTGCACATACATGAGCACACGACATGGATCAATCGTGGGTGGACCTTGCAGGAGGCATTAGCACCTCCGCGCGTTGATGTCATTCATGCGTGGAACTTGGGAGGCGGGATGTTCTACGGTGCCTTCCGGGGATACATCACAGAACTCGTCCCGGGCGAGTCCGCCATGACGCCGCTCCGCACAATGCTTTCGTTGAACAACTTCGGCTTGACAAACTTCTTCCCAACAAATGCCACGATACGTCACGTCACATTCCACGCTGAGTTGTTCGGACCACATGATTCAGATTCGTCCGGAACGCAGACCGTGGCAGAGCAAACCACGCGCGCCGTCGTGTTCATGCTCAAGGAGGCGCTCACCGAAGGCACTTTTGACGAACGGGCCCCCGCCATCTGGCGCAGTGCTCTATTTCGCACGTCCTCCCGCCCTGTGGACATGGTGTTCAGTATCATGGGCCTCTTTGGCGTCACTCTCGATGTGCGGAGGTTCAGCAGGGATGACCGCCTACGCGCTACGATCGCGCTGATGCAGGAGATCCTGCGCCAAGGTGGGCGCGCAAGCTGGCTCGGTCTGGCGCCCTACCTGCCGGTAAACCCCATGCTGTCGGCAATCCCTATTTTTCCGCGCACTCGTGTGGAAGGAGACGTGTTACTGGAAGTTGATCGTGAGTCAGGGATCAGGCCCACACCACAGCATTTGCGCAGTGCCCTCCTGGATACGCGCAGAATACGGATGCCGACAGGCAGCATGGATGATGCAGGATATCTTACTATTTCCAGAAATGCCATTCGTGTCTATCCCCAACTTGACCCACAGGCCACATTTCTGAATGAAACTGACGATTTCCGCTGGGAGACATACTCGGCGTCGCTTCCTCGACACCGTCTGAACTTTCGGGCAATCGACCACACGGGCTGGAGGTTTTATGAGGATATGGACGCCGTGCACGACAGCCCTACGGCGTTTGCTGTCTTGTTGGGATGGTTCAACAAGTTTTCGGAGCAAGGCGTATGGGACGGTCCACGTCATATAGCAGCCCTCCTGATCAAAGAGCACGCACCAGACAAGTTCCACGTAAACTCATACTTCGAACTCCCGGAAAACTTGGAGCTTTGGGTCGAAGGGTGGGACGAGCATACCTTCCGCATTGGCGGTCCACTTGCGGCTTCTCACTCTTGACAAGACGGACGCCAATTGAAAAGTGAAATCTGACGTTCCGATGTGACAAATGGAGAAGCCACTCCTGAGCACTATACGAAACGTACACCCAAATCCTCGAGGGGCATGAGTAGGAACCGAAGAGACAGCCTTGACGTATTTGTCTGAAATCGCGCATTTGTTCTGCGTGTACTGTCCTCGTTACTTCTGACGAATACTTATGCTGAAAATGGAACGCGGGAGAAAGTGCTCGCACCTTGGCGCGCGGTCGAGCCTCGTCGAAACGCACGCACGTGACCGCGAGCGTTCAGTCTAAAGGAGCAGCCGGTGGATTCGTCGCTTTCCTCTGCTCGCTATTCCACTGTTCTTGTTCGCTATTCCGCGCTACCATTCGCTCTTGTGGGCGTAGAGATGTTGCGCAGACGTGTCGCACAGGCTGCACCACTCGGAACCCTCAAGAGGGCACCGGCCTACCCGCCACTGCTCGCGAGGACGTTCCCGGCCCGCCCCCCCGCGCACCTAGCTTCCCATCCTGGATCGCCCATCGTCTTTGCTCGTGGATATGCACAACCGCCTCCTGAAGGTGGGAAGGGAGGATTTCCGGGTTTTTCACTCGGACCGCAACATCAGAAGGGCGAGGCCCTGAAGGAATATGTGAGTCGAGCCGCGGAGTACGCGCGGCCAGTCTCCGTGCTGAAGCAGAATGGACACATAGCCCGTGCCTCCGGAATGCCCCGGCTTGTATTTGCTATGTAGAGGTCGAGATGTCCTACCAAGTACCTTTGTACTATGCAAGGCCTCTGCATCAGCACGGAGACTGGACGCTCGTCAAGGATCGCTGAGAATTACTGACTCATGGCAATGAGTAGAGCACCGATCTCACCGAACTCGCTCGTAATGGCAAATTGGATCCTGTCATTGGCCGGGATGAAGAGATCCGGCGTACCATACAGAGTGAGTAGTGACTTGTCCAAACGCTGTTTTGGATGACAATGCTGAGATATGCGCAGTCTTGTCTCGACGGACGAAATCGAACCCAGTGGTATGTGATACTGACCCTGATTGTTTGGGGGCTAAATTCTGACCGGTGCAGCTCATTGGCCCACCGGGAGTTGGTAAAACGGCCATCCTTGAGGGTCTGGCCAGTCGCATTGTCCAAAAGGAAGTCCCAGAAGTACGATTTCGTATTCCATTCAGTTATCAGTGATTCTAAGCGCTCCTGCAGTCACTGCAACACAAACGAGTCCTTTCCATCGACCTCTCCGCTATCATGGCCGGCTCTGGCATCCGCGGCCAGTTTGAAGAAAAGTTCAAGGCTTTGTTGAGAGACATTGAAGACGAGGTACGATCCCATTTTTACTTCCACCGGTCATTGCACGCTCATTCATGTGCATTGTAGGCGGGCAATGTGATCTGCTTCATTGACGAAGTCCGTGAGTGAACGATTTGTTTGTATTATCCTGTATATTGTTACTCACGTAGGCTCAATGTAGACACGCTTTTCAACCTTGGAAAGGCCGAAGGCAGCATAGATGCCGGTCAGATGATCAAACCCGCACTTGCTCGCGGGTTGCAGCTTGTCGGCGCGACCACTCGTAAGTTTCTCACAATACATCCTTGCTTTCTTTGAGTCATTCACTCAACCTGCACAGCGGACGAGTACCGCAAGACGATCGGGAAAGACGCGGCACTGGAGCGTCGTTTCCAGCCCGTCACTATCGACGAGCCGACCGTCGAGGCGACTATCTCGATTCTGCGTGGGCTGAAACCGAGATACGAAGTACATCATGGTGTTGGTATCGCGGATAGCGCACTCGTCACAGGTTCCTACATTTCCTTCTCACCTCATTAGTCCTCCAGCTGACTCCTCGCGTTCAGCTGCTGTCTACGGCGCACGCTATGTCTCGGACCGATTCCTGCCGGACAAGGCGATCGACCTCGTTGACGAGGCGGCGAGTGCATTAAGGCTCGCGCAAGAGAGCAAACCCGATGAGCTCGATAAGCTCGACCGGGAGATCGTCACACTCGAGATCGAGCGAGAGAGCTTAAAGAACGAGACGGACGTGTTCAGCGTCGAGCGGCGGGCGAAGGCCGAGGAGACACTAAAGGCGAAACGGGACGAGGCGGAGAGGCTTACGCAAATATGGCAAGCAGGTACGTCTTCACGTTTGTCCGACTCACATCAATGGGCACCGTGCTCACGGGATCTGGCGCAGAGCGGGCCCGGCTCGAGCGCATCAAGAGCCTCAAGCGCCAGCTCGAGGACGCGAAGCACGAGTTGGAGGTCGCGCAGCGGCAGGGCCAGTACGAGCGCGCATCCCAGCTGCGCTTCTCCACGATCCCCGAGCTGCAGCGACAGCTCCCTACGGAGAGCGAGCGCTCCGAGAAAGACGACGCGTCGAGCCCGATCCCGATGCTGCATGACCGCGTCACGAGCGCGGACATCGCGCGGGTCGTTGCGAAGAGCACGGGGATCCCGGTGCAGAATCTGTTGAAGGGCGAGCGGGACAAGCTGGTCCATGTGCGTATTTTCGTGTGCTTGGCCTGGGGTCGGGATGCTGACTTTTGAATAGATGGAAGATGCGCTGAAACGGCGGATCGTCGGCCAGGATCATGTCGTCCGCGCGGTCAGTGACGCGGTGCGGATATCTCGTGCAGGTCTGCAAGCGCCGAATCGCCCGGTTGCGTCGTTCCTGTTATTGGGACCGACTGGTGTTGGCAAGGTGAGCTGATGTGCTACGTGCTATGTTAGAACCGCACTGAAGTTCTTCCCAGACCGAGCTTTGCAAAGCATTAGCAGCGTTCTTGTTCAATGATGAGCAGCGTGGCCTGTGAGTGGCTTCCTCGATTATACGGGTTGACGCTCTGACGGCATCCGGGATAGGATCAACATCAACATGTCCGAGTATCACGACCGGCATACCATCTCGCGTCTCATTGGTGCTGCTCCTGGATACGTCGGCTTTGAGGAAGGGGGACAACTCACGGAGGCTGTCCGCCGAAAGCCGTATGGTAAGAAGCTACTTGCAGGTTCTACAAACCTTCATCTCACGTTCTGGTAGCTGTCATCCTACTGGACGAGCTTGAGAAGGCGCACAAGGTTAGTACTACATTCATGTATATCCTCTGCAGACAGCTGACCTCTACAATAAGGATGTCACCATGATCTTGTTGCAGATCCTCGACGAGGGTAGCATCACAGATTCTCAGGGTCGCAAGGTCGACTTCAAGGTTTGACTAACACCCTTTGCTGTTGTATCCCCGACACTAACACGTCTTCTAGAACACCATCATCTGCTTGACAAGTAACCTGGGCAGCGACATCCTCGCACACAGCACCGCATCCGACGAAAACGGCGTCGTGACGCCCGAGGCGCGCGACGAAGTCATCGAACGCACCACCGAGTACTTCCCGCCCGAGCTGCTCAACCGGCTCGACTCGATGCTCGTCTTCAACAAGCTTTCGCGGCCCTCGATCCTGAAGGTTGTCGAGCTGCGTCTCAACGATGTCGCCTCCCGGCTGAACAACCGCCGGATCACGCTCGACGTGGATGACGCAGCGAAGGAGTGGCTCGCGAAAGAGGGCTACTCGGACGTGTACGGCGCGCGGGCCATCGCACGGGTTGTCCGAACGAAGGTCCTCTTCCCCTTGGCACAGAAGCTGTTGAACGGGACGATTAGGTTTGTACCTACCTCCTTAGTCTTATTCATGCGAACACACTCATCATTCGCTGCAGAGACGGAGATCTGGTTTCCATCCGCGTGAGCGCCGATGGACAAGACCTCAATATCAAGGACAACCACCCTCCTGATTCGTCGCTTGCTTCCCCCACGGCGGCATTGGCTGGGGACGAGAGCGAGAAGCCGTAACGATCACGAGACACCACGAACCCTTCAAAATGCGCAACTAATTCGTGTACAGTACTAGGATGCTAACGACAACACATAGAGGAATCCGGACACACCACTCTACCTTCCTATCACCACTCTATCTTGCATGTAGCCTTAACGTAGAATGTCATGTACATATGGTATCATCAGAATAATCCGCATAATTCAGTCACAATCCTATTATTGTCCACTGCTCGCGGAAGGCTGATTATGCTTCGGAGGACGGGGCTTGCGAGATGGCCTAGGCTTCTCCCGGTCCTGGCCCTGGCGCTGACTATCGCCATCGGCACGCTTGTCCTTGGGCTTGTCCGGACGCTCCTGATCATGAGCTTGGCTACCACCGTCAGTAGGCTTTGGCTTTGGCTTCTTCGTCTTTCGGGGCTTCTGGCTGCGCTGGGGCGTCTCGGCTTCTTGCTCCGCGTGCAGTCGGGCCTCCTCTGCTGCCCACCACCTCATGAAGTCCTCTTCTACCTGCCGCGCTCGCTCTTCTTCCTGTATTTGGAGGAGTGAACGCTTGTCCTTGGCGGGTGTCTCGTCCTGCTCAAGCTGCATCTGCTGAATGGCGACGAACGAGGGGGCCGGACCGGACGGCTGCGTCTGGACGACTGGACGGACAGGCGGAAGCGTCCACGCACTGCCGCTGCTACAGATGACGCATGGTATTAGTCTCGCGGTGACACGGAGAGCCCAGGAGATACGTACGATACTTTGCGGATAGAGACCGGAGATGACTTTGGCTGTGTTGGCTGTCTCGACGGCGTGATCGTCGGGCCAAGCCCCGGCGCTGCAGGAGTCTTCCGTGGTGTGGCCGGGGGAGTTCTGATCGGCGTTTTGGTACTTGCTGCAGCTGGAGTAGGGAAGTCATCGGTTGAGCGAGTTCCACCGGTAGTACCACTCATAGGGGTAGACGACATATTTGCAGTCGGCGGACCAGGTGTTGCAGGTTGCTGAAGCGGAGGTGCACGCCAGTTGCCACTCAAGGAGGCCTTCGCCGGAGCGTGAGTGGGTGTCCGAGTCCCGCTAGGCGGGACTGAAGAAGGCACTCGGCTCGGTGTCCTACTGGTATTGATCTGGGCTTCGGCCATAATGGCCTTCATGTCAACACTAATACGGCACCGGTCAGAGAGAGACAGGAAGATACAACCAAATTACAAACCGAGGCGCAGGAGTCGTAGTCTTCCACCCGCCCGTGGGCCTGTTCATCGCGTCTGTCGACTGCGTACGCACCGGTGTGGCATCGCCCCGCGCAGGAGGCAACGCAGGAACGTCCGCATCCATCACGAAGATCTCGTCATCCGGGGAGCCGCCAGCGGGCGGTCGCACCGGGATCTGGGGGCGGACGACCGGGCTCGCCGGGGGGGACAGCACCGACAGCGTCCGGCTCTTCTTGCCAGACCCAGGAGGAGACAGCTTCGGTGAGTCCCTGAACGCGTGAGACCGGAAGACAGGGACGATGACCTGGGGCAGATCCTGCTGTGCCAGCCAATCTCCGTATGCCGCCATCGCCTTGTCCACAACCTTATTCGATCGGGAGACAGGGTACTTGCGGGCCTGCTGCTGGCGCACGTAGATCGACAGCTGTTTGACGAGGTCAGGCGGGAGGTCTTCCAGCATCCGGCTCTCCAGCAATGTCTCCATGCACGCTGCCATGTAGTCGTGCAGGCTCCGGACGAGAGGCATCGCGTGCAAGAACGAGGCATTGGCCAGGATGGCAGAGACGTTGTTGATGTTGACCCACTTGAGTATTACGGCCGAACACACGAGCACGAGCCGGTCGAGGAGCAGCTCGTTCTTCGAGATATAATCAGTACAAAAGTGCGACACACTCGAAGGCAAGACTCACCGCGGCAGCCATAACCTCGAACATGAAGTTTATGAGCTCGTCGACAGTGTCGATAAACTCTGTGCGACGACATTCAGCTACAGCCCACGACGCGCCCGGCTCACCCGGACCACTCACCCAACGTATCAAACATCTCAACGTCCCCGCCGCAACACACATGCCGGAGCACAAATTCCATATGCCTCCACCGCAGATGCCCCAGATCGACAACAACCGTGCCCTCCGGCGTCCACCGGCGCGCCGTCCAGTCCGGGTCATCAAAGAACGCCCGGAAGAACGGCGAGCGCGCGCGCAGGACCGCCGCGTGGCAGCGCACCTCCCGGTCCCCCAGCTGCAGCACGACGTCCGGCGCGAGCGGCCCGCGCGCCGCGCGCGGCACCTGCGCGGCGCCGAACAGGCGCGCCATGTCCTCCCTCATCGCGGGCGCGGGCGCGCGCTTGACGGGCGGCTCGATCGCCTGTGCGAGGCGGGGGAGCTCCAGGAGGCGCGCGAGCGCCTGGAGCTCGGCCTTGGTCTGCGCGGGCCTGATGCTGAGCGCGGCGAGTTGGGGTGCGAGCGCGCGGCCGATGCGGGGGTCCCAGGGCGCGAGGATCTCGTCGGAGTAGAGGTAGCTGAGGAGGATGAGCACGGTGGCTGGGTGGCACCCGGTGAAGCTGAGCGTGTGGGGCGCCGCGGGGGCGGAGGGGCGGGAGGGTAGTTTGACCGTGATGTTGGATTCGCGGTCGTGCGCGGGGGCGCCCCCGGAGAGGACTTGCTCGAGAACCTGGCAGCGCGCGGCGAGGATGACGCGGTGCGCGGGGAACGCAAAGGCGGATTGGACCTGCACTGTCAGGTCCGCGCCGTGCGCCGGCGGGACGCCCTCGAACACCCCACGGCCGTGCGCCTTGCGAGATTCTCGGTCGCGCTCGAGGACAGAGCATAACTGCTTCATGCGCTTGATGTCCCGCTGGATGGACAAGTCCTCTGCCTCGTCGTCCGACTCGACACCTACAGAATCCGCAATATCACCAGTCGAGGCCACAGAGCTCGCGCGACGCCTCCCGAGGGCCCGCGTCCCGCCATGCACGGCCCCCACCAGCGGCACCCGCACAAACGGCTGTATCGCCGCCAGATCCTGCTGTATCAAGTTCCCGACCACGCGCACCGGCTCGGGCACATGCTCGACGCGCAGCGCGCCGAGCGCGCCCGTCGCGTTCGCGCACACGCGCACGACGCGCTGGACGTACGGCACGCGCTGGAAGCGGAACGCCTTCGCGCCCTGCGCCTTGGCGCTGCGCGCGCGCACGAACACGTGCCCCGCCTCGGTGCACACCGCGATCGCGCCGTCCGCGCCGAGCGCGACGTCCGTCACCGCGCTCCACTGCTTGCGCAGCGCCCACACGCGCTGCGGCGCGAGCCCCGGGCGCGCGCGCGCGGCGTCCGCGCCGGCGGAGGCGTCGGGCGCAGCGGGGAGGGTGAAAGTGAAGAGCTCGCCGTTGGAGGAGAGCGCGGCGAAGGTGCCCTCGCAGGCGGTGATCTTCTTGATGCTGGCGTTGTTATACGCCTGCGGCGGGCGGTAGACGGTGATCTCGGACGGGAACGCGTGCGCGGGGAAGCTGGATGGGGGTCAGAAGCGGGGGCGGGAAGCGGGGGCGGAGACGTACTTGACTTTGAAGTGCCCGTCGTTCCAGATGCAGATGACATCTTGCGTCTCGAGGAGGCAGGCAAGCGCAGTGTCCTGAGTGCAAGTCGTGAGTCCGTGGAAGTAATGGAACCTATGAATGGACTGACCGTGATCGACAAAGACAGCACCGGCTGCGTTACCTTTGTAACTTTGCGGGGTTGGATCTGCACCGGCTGTGCCGCCCTGTCGTACCCTGATCTACGATCAATGATGATTGTCCTCATCACTTATCTAGTAAACCTACCCAGCTGGCCGCTGTTCGTGCCCCACGTATAGACCTCATCCGCGGTCCAGCAAGCTGAGGCGGTCTTGCACGCCGCAACGCCCTTGACAGACTTGCCCTTGAGGGGACCCGCAATCTTCCGGGCTGTCGACTGGATTGGCTCCTCCAGGCGTCCGAGGGCGGCGCTGCCGGCAGGCAGCTCGACGGGGTATCCAAGCTGCGAGAACCTATTCAGGCCCCAGCTGAATACCTCGCCTGACTTGGTGAGCGCGAGGGTGTGGTCCTGGCCTAGAGCAACAGAAACGACCGTTTGCGATAACTGCGGGAGCGGCACGAGGCTGTATTGCGTGTGTTGGCCCGGGCCCAGGCTACCAAGCAGAACAGTCGATCATCAGCAATTCATACAGACAGATGTGCGGACATACCGGCCCCCGCTGCCGAACCCGCACACGCGCAGATTACTCCGGCTTTCCGCCGTAACCACGGCTGCAACGTGTGAGCGCTTGCGCGTGACGCAACTCGTCGGCGGACGCACCTGTATGCAGCTTGGACATCGCGACTTCTCGGACGCGGATAGGGGAGAACCTGACGTCGATGCTCTCCTTCTTCGAGATTGGCAGCCCGTCCGCCGGCTGGATGACGACCTGCTCCGGATACGCCCTATCGTCGGCGTCGCCGAGCCCCAGCGCGGCGTTCCGGTTCGCGCCCCAGGTGAAGAGGTCCATCGGGGCCGCGCCCGCCGCGGACGGCTTCGTGCCCTCCAGCGTGGAGTTGTAGAGGTCGAACGCAGTGTACCCCTCGTAGTCCTTCAGGCCGGTGTCGATGTCCGCGCGCTGGAGAAGCAGCGACGCCGCGACGAGGTTGCCGTGGTAGAGCGCGCGGTGCAGTGCCGTCCAGTGGTTCTCCGCGTCCTTGAGGTTCACGTTGATGTCCGGGTGGGCGAGGAGCAGCCGCACATACTCCGGCGCGCTCGCGTCCGGGGCCGCCGCGGCGAGGTGGAGGACGGTGCGGCCGAGCGAGTCGCGCGCGTTGACATCGCACTGCGGGGCGGCGGTCAGCGGGCTGGGCCGGCCCCACGACCTGCCGCCGCTTGAGCTGGGCTGAGCGGGCTGGCTGCGGGAGCCGCCATCGAGCAGGCGCTGGAAGGCCTGCTGGTTTCGGAGGAGAAAGTACGCATGCAGCGCGCTCATGCGAGGGGCGGCGACAGACGACCCTGGAGGAGCCCTGGCGACTCCTCGACGAGATCGTGCTGTCCGGTCGCTGCACTCGGCTGGAGCGCAGACGGGTGTCCAACAGCGAGAACCTGCCGGACCAGAACAGGGGGATCTAGGAAACTCCCTAGACGAGAACTAGCGCAGAGAGATGGCCGATAAACCTGAGAAGGCTCCGGAGTGTGTAGGGCTAGCTGAGCAAGTGTCTGGCGAACGGAGCGAACTGCGGCAAGAGCGGTTCAGAGAGGTGCTGGGAGAGGACGAGTAAGTTAGAGAGATAAGTTAGATAGAAAACGGAGGAGGATGTGGAGAACGAGTCAGGCCAATCGCTGCACGGAGCAGACCAGCGTCTGCGCCGACCTCGCCAATTTTGCGCACGTGGGTCCGCCCGCATCACTGTTCCCTTTCGAGAGCCTATCTATTCTCGCGAAAGGGTCAACTGCCAGTCAGGATGACTGAACTCGCTCGTTCAAGGATGTTCTGCGAGCGGTTGATGCCGTGCGCCGGGAGGACAGCCTTATGGACTCCAAGCTCCGGCCCCTGGACGGCACACGTTCGTCGGGACATCGAGCGATGAGCCCCATGCTACGGTCTGCGCGAATATTCTTCACGTCACGTCCTACTCAGCGCTGCATCCCAACATCCCTCTCTATACCGGCGCGCATGTCTCAGCGGTCTCGAGGCCCGCTCTTTGCGGGGCTGACGAGCGGAGACCGCAAATTGGAGAACGTGGCCAACGCTTCTGTGCGAGCTGAGTTTTCAATGGAGCTGTTCTACTGTGAGATGCAATACGTGAACAATGGCACTGAATCCCACAGCCCGCGCGACCATCTCAGTCGAACGACGAGGGTAATAGAGCACTCACCGCCTTTTACTAGCGGTTAGGTAGCATCGCGCGGAAGAGAAACGCAGTTAATGGGGGCCAAACTTCATCCAGGGACGCTCTCTGTTTCAGCAAGGCCTCGAACCTAACTAGATATCAAGCCAGGACAGAAGAAGAGTAATAGAGCATGAAGCCCGAGATCAGCGTCTGCGAAAAATTTGAGAAAACACCCCTATTCCTTCTGGACGATACCAGTCCTTCTGTGTATGTCCTTTGTACAGGAAGACCGGTACAGCATGGCTCATGGCTCTTGCCAACTTCTTCCCAACACCAGACATAGTTGGTATCATGGCTGCATACGTAGTTCCATCCGTACACCCTTTATTCTTATTCTGTCAGCGTACTCGAAAACGACAGCTCGAATCCATCAATGCGATCCCTATCCCCGCGCACCCACTCAGCTCTCCAGCAGCGCCGCCGCCCGGCGCGCATTCGTCCGGATGCTCTCCACCTGCAGCTCCAGGTTCCGGATCTGCGCCCGTGCGTCGCGCAGCTCCGCGTTCAGCCGCGCGTTCTCCTCCTTCAGCGCCGCCACCGCATGGTCCTGCACGTCGACACACGGTCAGCACCAACTCCGGCGGCATCGATATGGAGGACGTACATCTCCAGCCCCGGACTGCGGCGACTTTGGCTCGGCGGGGTACGGCTCGGGCGCTTTCGTCACAGGCACGGGCGTCGGCTCCGCGAAGCTTGCGCTTGTGGGTGGCGGCGCAACCGGGGAGGCCGCGGGCGCGGGCGCGCTGGCCGTCCGCGTTGGCGTAGGAACGGATTGGGGCGCGGGGGCGGAGGTACCGG
The DNA here is from genome assembly GCA_001687445.1 of Obba rivulosa. Lineage (NCBI taxonomy): Eukaryota > Fungi > Basidiomycota > Agaricomycetes > Polyporales > Gelatoporiaceae > Obba > Obba rivulosa. The sequence continues at coordinate 53,850 of KV722431.1, read as the reverse complement.
TGGAGGGCTTTGGAGCGTCGGAGATCGCGCCGTCCTCGAGGCTGACCAGCTTGGGCGGCGCGGTCTTGCCCGCGAAGAATTCGCCCGCAGAGAGCGCGGGCTCGGAGGAGGGTGCGGGCGGGTATATGTCGGATTGGAAGGAGTCGGACTGCGGGTGGTGTATCAGATCGGTCTTGTAGTAAAGGGCAATATGAGACGTACCTTGCGGGGAACGATGAATCCGATGGCCTCGATCGACGAGCCGGCCACCTTGTATGCACGCGCGATTTCGCACTCGGACACGTTGAGCGCGCGCCGCGGGAGGAAGCACATGCCGCGCTGGGGGTCAGAGGACTTGTACTCGGCGAGTGCATGCAGGTTGTCGTTCTCCCACTCATAGTACCTGATGTTGCCGTCTCTGGTGGGTGCATTACATGTCGGTGAGCCTTCATCAGCTACACGCGTAATCAATGGACGCACCCCTTGCCCGCTTAATACGGATCGTCCTGGTCAGACGCAATAGCAGAAAGACGTGTAATAGACGCACCAAGGAAGAGAATGTTGTTGTCCGACCAGAAGGGCATCAGCACGCCTGACGTCTGGTCGATGGTGGTCATCCGGACGTTGTTGAGGCTGCCTGTCTCCCACACGGCGACCTGGCGGTCACTCATCTTGCTAAACCCAGTGGTGGCGATGTTGTCCCTGTCGCCCATCCACACCACACGTGCGCCCTGCCCGGTATCAACAGCAGCCACACCCGCACACATGCATCGCGCGCACCTTGATGCCGCCGTGCCCCTCTGTCACACGCACCGCGTCGCCGCCCGCGCGCGGGTCGAACATGCGGATCTTGCGGTCCCTGCACGTCGTCACGAGCACATTGCCCGTCGGGCTGAACGCGAGGCTCTGGATCGCGTCGCCGTGCCCGCCGAGCACCGAGCGCGCGGCGTCCGCGTTCTCGAGGTCCCACAGCTTCACGACGTGGTCGCCCGTCGCGGTCGCGAGGACGTTCGCCGCGGTCGGGTGGAAGAGCACCTGCCCCACGCGGCGCGGGCTCACGTCGATGCGCGCGACGGGGTCGAAGTCGCGCGGCTCCCACCCGTCCGCGCCCCACCCGTCGAACGCGGAGTCCTCCACCTTCCAGATCATCGCCTTCCCGTCCTCCCCGCCGGACGCGACGAGCGCGTCGTTGAACGGCGACCAGTCGGTGTCGAGCACGGGCCCGGTGTGCGAGCGCGCGAGCGGGATGAGGTCGGGGAGCTTGGTGGGGAAGCCGAAGGGCAGGGGCTGGTGGGGCGAGGGCAGGGGGAGGATGGCGAATGCGCCTCCGCCGGAGGCGTTCCAGTTCACGCTGATGTATCGCTGTGTGGGCACACGATATGGCGGTCAGCACATCCAGCAGCAGGAGTGAAGGGGGCACATACCGAGGACGCAGCGATGAGGTTCGTGTCCCATGCGCTGTTGGACACCTTGACGTTGTCAAGCCCGTATTCCTTCTTTCCCTGTTGCCCGAAGACATGACTGGCGGCGGCGTAGACCTCGCTGAGCACGCTGGCAACGCAGGCGTACGCGACGATGCTCACCGATACTTGGATGCTCGCACAAATCGCGACATTCTGCGCACTGCAGTGTACGATAGACCTAGAAGAAGACGGAAGAGTAGTTGCTTGACAACACAACCCTGCGGAATGTGCTGTCCTCGATGCGCTCGGCTAAGCGCTGCCGCGGCGCGTGGAGATCCAAGCGCTTGACTTCAAGCCAATGGTAACCGTCAATATGACTATTTGAATGGAGATAAGAATCCGATCAAAGGTTTTAAAACTCACTTATCGCGAGTCTTATCGCTTTTATCGACCGCTATAATCAGCCTACTTACCGAGGCCGTTCATGAAGGCCTCGCGCGACGCGTTCCGCGTCTTCCGTCCGCGCTGGGCCGGTCGTCCGACTCTGGCGCTTGCATCTTCGGTCGAGTCTGATAATTCAGGTGGTTCGACGTAATCCGACGTTCGACCCCCCGCCTCTCTCTTGGACCACCATGCTTGCAGCCCGCACAATTTGCAGAGCAGCTCGCTCTCCGGGCGTGGCGAGGAGCTATGTCCTCAAGACGCGTGCGATGGCGACTGCAGCCGCGGGACAGGTGTGCACTTGAACTTCTGCTCAGGGTTAGCTGTTGAAGAGAATCTTCCATCCCCTTAGCTGCGGAAAACCCCTCTATATGATTTTCACGTCGAAAATGGCGCCAAAATGGTCCCTTTCGCGGGCTACTCCATGCCCCTGGCCTACGGTAACGTTGGTGCAGGTGAGACTCGTACTTTAGGTGAGGAGACACGGCGCTCACATGGTCGACAGTCGCCAGCCACCACCATGTGCGCAAGTCCGTCGGCCTGTTTGATGTCTCCCACATGGTGCAGCACAAGTCAGTTCACGCATGTCCTGTTTGGCACACTGAACTATAACCCCCGAAGTTTCCTAGGGCCAGGCGCCACGGCTTTCCTGGAATGGGTCACACCGTCCTCCTTATCAAAACTCGCGCAGTACACCTCGACCCTGTCTGTCATTCTGAACGAGAAGGGCGGCATTATTGACGACACTGTCATCACGAAGCACGCCGATGATGCGTTCTACGTCGTGACGAACGCAGGCCGCCGCGATCGTGACCTTGCGTGGTTCAAGGAACGTCTGGAGGAGTGGAACTCGACGAAGGCAGCTGAGGCCGGCAAAGTCGAGCACGAAGTTCTCGAGGATTGGGGCCTGCTCGCGCTTCAAGGTGCCGAGCTGCCCTGTTCCCCCATGCAATCCATTGCTAAAGACTAAGGAAATAGGTCCTGAGGCTGCACAGTACCTGCAAGGCCTCACCTCGTTTGACCTTAGGCAGCTGACGTTCAGCAAGTCTGCTTTTGTGCCGTTGGAGGGGTATAACCTGCATGTTGCTCGCGGCGGCTACACTGGTGAAGATGGCTTCGAAGTATGCGCTCCAACGCATCTTAGAAATATCAGGTTTCTCATCACGATGTTGTCGCTTCTTTTTAGATCTCGATTCCTCCGTCCAAAACGGTCGAGGTCGCTCACCTTCTGTCAAAACCGCCAGTGCAGCTCACGGGGCTGGGCTCACGAGACAGCTTACGTCTCGAGGCCGGCATGTGCCTATACGGGCAAGACTTGGATGAAACTACCACGCCGATCGAGGCAGGTTTGACCTGGGTCATTGGTTAGTTTTTCGGAAGTCTTCCACCTTGCCATAGCTGATCTATGCTTGATTCCGGTAGGAAAGGAGCGCCGTGAGACTGGCGACTTCATTGGCGCGGAGGGTGTGCGAAAACATCTCAAAGACGGACCCCCTCGGAGGCGTATCGGGATTGTCGTGGAAGAAGTACCTGCACGGCGTAAGGGCTGCGTATGCACTGCGTGCTTTTATATCTCTGCTGATCACAACTATAGAGGGAGTGAAGATCTTCTCTCCGTCCAACCAAGAGCAGATAGGTATGTGGCCACCCTGTATTGTCTACAGCAAATTCTCACCTCTTCCAGGCATGGTGACTTCTGGTATCCCCTCGCCGACGCTTGGAAAGAACATCGCCATGGGCTACGTCCAGTCAGGCCACCACAAAAAAGGGACTGAGCTGCTCGTCGAAGTCCGGAATAAGCTGCGGAAGGCCGTGGCGACGCCGATGCCGTTCGTCCCTACGAACTACTACAGAAGCTAAGGGTAGCGCGCTTCATGTGGAGATCTCAACATTCTCCGACATATATAGCACTGCCTCAACGGCAGGATGGGTAATCATACCCAGCGGACTACGCTCACTTCCGGAATCTTATTCTTATGCTCGGTCTGCTGTGCCGTCATGCTGAGTGCTGAGTGTATCTCTGGATCTCCCGTCTTTCTCGAGGCGGTGTATCGAGAATACTATAGCCCTTCTCAGTCAGTACGCCGGACTGGAAAGATATTCTATTCCATAAACACATCTACCCTCATTTATCGTCGTATGTGTGTCCATTGTCATCATCCAGAAGGAATTGCTAGCGACTATTGACAGGTGGACAGGTTGTACAGATAACCTTGTCTCTGCATTTGAGTGCCAGCACCGCTTGCTGCCATTTAGTCCATGTCCGTCTGGCGACTCTTGTGTGGCTTCGACCACAGCCGCGCAGTGAGAGCGAAAGCCAGCTGACAGCACGTCTGCATGCGTTATGGATGCAGGCGCGAAGTGTCGTCTTCAAATTGAGTTGCTGACTTGTGAACCACACAGCTGTACACTTTCGCTGAACCGTCGATCGTTATTCAATAGAATCCGCGCTTACTCGCAGGTTAGGTGATCACCCATATCAATCGTCGCTTCAGCTGTGTGCAGCCGCCACATATTTGCCACGTGTCCGATATGCAGTTGGCAGCGGCTGTGCATGTAGGAGTCAGGACGTTCAATCAAATGATCCAGTGCCCGACTATGTCAAGGTAGCCAGCTGTTGGTGGTTCGCTTTCCTCTTACAGCCGGTTTCATAACGATAGGCGCCTCATGAGAAAAGTATGCATAGGCGGAGTTTTCAGCGGGACATCAGCAACAGAAGCCCATTGGTTGAAGGCTCACTGGTCGATGTCCCGCATCGCTGCCATGTCCGGTGCCGTCAGTTCGGCAGGCTTTCCCAAGGGTCCGCCAAACTCCGCCTGTGTGTATCTTTTGCGCAGCACGCGCCTATCGATATGAAAATGGCTGTATCCTCACTCCTTTTCCGTTGGATAGAATCCTTTACTCCTTTACTGCATGCAGGGGTGACGCAGGCACCGGCCCCGGGCCTCACACATCGCTCGAGTCGACTCATAGTAGCCGTGCCAGCGAGACATTCGCATTGCCGGGTTTGAATTATGACTGCTCGCTTTCTGTGCTATCTCATCTCAGCGCGCCCTCTTTGCTTCAGGTTGCATGCACTTCCAGAGCCGCGGTTATTACAGCCAGACATTATCTCGTGCGCATAGTAGACCTCGGGCGCAACGATCAGCAAATACTCGACTTCTGCCAGTTCATAATCCGTTACAGCCTCGCAAGGTTTATGCGGCAACTCTATATCAATTCACCTAAACCATGTTCCCACCGCGAACCCTACAAGTTGAACCCAGAAGCCATCGCTGCCCCTCTGGCCTGAGGTCTTGGACCTCGCCACTGAACTCATCGCGCTCCGGATCACTGAGCATGCTAGCAATGTCATCTATCTGCAGCCACGAATCGCATCGATATTGATTACGCGCCCGCCAACATCGTCTTTAGAACTTGGCTATCTTGGGTCATCAGCTGTCGTGGCTTTGCGCTCCCTGCGGATGTCACAACAGGCCAAGCTCATCCTTACGACGGGGTTCCACGCGAATCACTTGGAGCTTGTATCTGAGGCTAACAAAGCCTTGGAGGAGATATTACAGAACAATTTCAACATCACCTTATCACTCGGTGGATTGGTCCCTAGTTACCTTTACATGCCATCCTGGGGAGAAGTACCGCGCCAATTTCCACACGTCCAGGAACTCGCGCTGAACGGTGCCTCAGCCATTCCAGATCGCCTCGCGACCGCCTTTCCCAACCTCTATCGTTTAGACGCACGGATGCTCAATCATGCAGCTGCTCAGCCTGCGCTGCCCAGGTTTGACGTTCTCTGCGAACAGAGTGGCAGAGTGCTCTGGCCGAAGCTCACCTCTGTCCGCGGGAATGCTGACCTCCTGACATCGCTAGCGTGATATCACCCAACTCTGCGCCACATTCCCACGTGGAAGGACCACAACCCGATTGACTCTGACGAAAGGTTCGCTGTACTGCTCAGCGCCATGACCAGTTGTTCCATCACGAGCCTAAGTCTGTATATCATCATCCAAGTCGATCATGGGATCTGAGACGCTTGACCCGGTCTGGAGTGGATCGGGGCGTCAGTCCGACATCGTTTTGGTCGCAGCTTGCGCGTGGATTCCCTCTTGCCACCCACATGGGCCTCCAGCTCTCGGACAACGTGAGGGAGCCTGAATATGTCCTCTATCTGGTGAGCACGTCTTCTCATAGCACGGTAGGAGCACTCGGCCTGACACAGTGGATCAGATCGCCAATGAGAACGTGCGAGCCCTTTGTCAATGCAGCACGATTGAATGTGTTTCACTCGGTGTTCAGCTGTTGGGGAGACCTGATCTTTACTTCAAGAAGGACCATCCGATGGGGCTTCTTAGGAAGGCTGTCCGTCGCCTGAAGGGCCGCCTACCGGAACTTGAACTGGTTCACAACGCTTCCGTCACTGAAGTTCTTGGAGCTAGACATGTTTGTTCTAGGATGGGGGAGAACCTGGTGGCAACGGCGATCGGCCTCCCCCCGCACAGGGATAGGAGGTGGTATCCTATTAGAATTCACGCAGATGTCGGAGGACGATGGGATTGATGTTATGGCGCGATACGAACACTGTGGATTGGCAATGATGGATGCGAAATAGTCTATCGTGAACACGTTTCCTTGTTCAGGTTCGTGAGTCCCTTGCGTACCTACGCGGACGCTGAAACGAACAGCCCGTGTATACTCATGCTTTATGCCTACTTTCTAGGTTGCAAATCGATATCAATGAAGTCTCCGTGAACCTATATCATCTCCTATTTCGCCCATCAGTCTGGAACCTGCCCAGCAGCCGCCTCACCTACCCGATCATATACATCTGCTCCACGTATATTCTTCTTCTGCGTCCAGACACTCTTCCTTGGGGATGCGAACTACACGAAATCCATTTCCCTCTTCGGGGACTCTCTGTCGCTTCCACCAGCAGTGGCCGCCCGGGAGCATCTCTTGCGGAGCCACTTCCAGATACTCGAGCGATGGGATCGTCTCAAACCAGAGTCGTATCGTATTCTGCTCCAGCTGAAGACTCTCCGGGCTCGTACGACGTATCATGCCGAGGGCGCGTCGATGAATCGCTGGGAATGGGAAGAACAGCGAGACTGATCGGAGTGCGCGGAGGGAGGTGAGAGCCTGAACACTGGGTCCACTGATCTGTGCACACCCCATAAGTAGTGTTCAAGGCCGAAGAACTTCGGTGCACTCACTACTCGGAAGTTGCAGTCTGGGCTTGATGTCATAGTGGACAGGTGCAAAGTCATAGACCTGACATGCGGGAAAGCATTCGCGAGCTTCGTCCAAAAGGCTCCGGGGCTGAAGATACCCTCTCCATTCCCCGCATACTCTCGGCCCTCGTCCACATATGGAATTGCCATGCTCACTGCGAGGCGGAGACTTGTGATCAGGTGATCACGCAAGGCCACACACAGCTCGTCCATTCCCAAATTCGACGTGATAACGTCCGAGACGTGAATCTGTCTTAGCTGCGGTTGGTGCTTCGCTAGTGCCTGTACTAGTGCCGCCGTCCCATGGAGCGACTTGAGCTCTGGCCAAAGTGTGGTCTCGGTGTTCATAAACAGAGCGTTGAAGTCCCCTTGTAGGCCCTGTCCTTCGTAAAGGGCGCGAACCGACAAGTGGTACAGGTTGGGGAAAGCGGAAGCTAGACGATCCGGGGTCGTCATAACCATGTTGAGCTGGAGGCCACGGACGAAAGGCAGGGTAGGCGGTGTTTCCTTGGACCAAGGAAGAAGGTATTCCGGGACAACCCAGGTGAGCGACAGCTCATATAAGCTGTTCACGTTGTTCGCGAGAATATCCGCTATTGCTTCTCTGGCGCTGAACTGCAGTTCAGACACCATGGAGTTAGCGTTAAGCGATAGACTTGCGGGAAACGAAAATCGTAGGGGACGCAAAGCCTCTAATGTCGGAGCCCTAAGGAACTCCAGCTGGAGCTTCCTAGCAGGCGGATTAGTGACCAGCGTGCGTAGGATCCGTGGTTCATTTGAGAGGAGTGGGTCAGCCCATGGGATTATCTCCAGATCAAGCAGTGAGTTCGCTTTCTCTAGGACATCTGCGAGGTAAGGAGCGAAGTGAGGACGAATGTCTTGTCCCGAATAAGCGATTTCCAAAAACGCCTTGGAGGTCTCTGTAAGCCGGGGTCCGAAGAATGCGCCACGGGTTATGCGGATTTGTCGTATGGTGCCTGAGAGATTATACTTAAGCACGTACTTGCAGAAGTCGTCCACTTGTTGAGAGTCGCGGCTAAGGATGACCCTTCGTACGACATGAACTCTGGCAGCTATACTTGCAGCCCTGGAGGTATAAGCTGTCGAGAGAAGTGACCGCTTGCTCAAAAGAGCAAATACAACGTATGCGCAGTCGTCATTCAAACCAGGGATGATAGACATTGGGTCCTAAGGGTGATTAAGTGGGAAATTCGAGTGCGTGGGTGGCCCGGAAGGCGAAGAATACGTCTGAGGCCGGGGCAAGGTGGTTACAGCTATGAGGACTTTGACGAGTGCATGAGAATGGTCCATTGCTGGCGGGGCTATTTAGATAGCCAATTGCCTCGTCAAGATTCGAGATGTACTCGCCAGGAGAGGAGGACGCTGTCCAAAACTGGTCTAGATTCCCACGGCTCCGCTCGTCCGCTCCAATTAGTGACAGGCTCTTCAAGTCATCAGATTGCAACATACATTCAATATCCTCGTGAAATTTCACTCTAATTTATTTTCAATTTGTTCCTTAGGGAGCACTCTCCCCGGAAATGTCTCTGATCCCAATGCTGCGTTCCCACAACTTTTGCTGGGTGTGCAACCAGAGGATTTCATCATGATAATATTCGGCATTTTCAGCCTTGATTGTAATTGGCATGGAACTTGTACGTCATCCGATCTCATAATAATGACATATACTCATCTCAAACACAATGGGTCAGGACCGAATCTGGTCCTCGTTCAAGGAATCCGACAGGACTGTTGCCGGACCGGCCCGCGCCTACTGCCACTTCAACAAGCATGTGCACGTACTTCTCCACCTCGACCACCCCCGCTGGACCGTTGGACCAGTGAAGCACCATAAAGATAGCAGAAAAGAAGCCGCGAATACCCACCATATGGTCCCCATCTTATCCGCGTTATCTCTGCGTGCGGCCCGTCTCATGGGGGTGAGCATCGATGCAGCTGCTCTACAAAACCCCGAGACTGCAGCTACTAGATATCACACGATGGCAAGCCTCGCTATGCGTCCCATACCGTTTCTGCTGGCATTTTTGCTGCTACCAGTACGTGATGCCTTCAAGATTCCGGATCTACGATTCCGCGAGACCTTTCCGCTGATCGAACGCGCGGAGACGACTGAGAATGAAGCGCTTTTCTTTGACGTGAGTTGTTGAATAGTTGTTTGTCGCATCACTTTAAAAACGTATCTCAGATGCCTCTGGATCATTTTGGGAATACTTCTGGGACGTTCATGAACAGGTATTGGATCAACGACACGTACTACAAGCCAGGAGGCCCTGTATTCCGTGAGGATGCCATTGTGTTCTGCCAAATTGTCGCACTTAACATTTATGTTATCTCAGTGTTTGACTCGGGCGAGCAAAACGCGGAACCGCTACTTCCGTACTATCTCCAAGTGCGTTCCATCTCGTATTCGCCATCAAGCTACATGTAACACACATAATTAGGAATACCATGGACTGTCCGCAACTATGCAACTTGCTAAACGCTACGGAGGTCTGGCAATCTTGTGGGAGCATCGCTTCTACGGAGACTCCCTCCCATTTCCCGTTAATGTGAGGAGCTGTCTCTAGGTCTTCCTCCGGTGGATTTTCAATGATGTGCCATAGGACAATACAACGACAGCTCAGTGGCAATTCCTCACTACGGACCAGGCCCTGGAGGACGTCGTCTATTTCGCTAACGCCTTCACACTTCCCGCTTCCGCCAACAAAACATCGGGATCCGAAATACCAAACCCTGTGCATCCCTCCATTACACCCTGGGTCTGGCTCGGCGGCTCATACCCTGGTGTACGTGGCGCACTCCTCCGCGTACGCAATCCCGAGACAATCTTTGCGGTCTGGGCGTCCTCCGCACCAGTGCACGCCCAGATCGATATGGCGGCGTACTACAAGGCGGCGGAGCGCAGTCTCACACGGAACTGCTCTGCAGATTGGGTCGCAGTAACAAAGTTCGTGGATGAGACCCTCCAAAACGGGACAACACAGCAGCAAGCGGAGATGAAGTTCAGGCTGCTCAAGGCGCGCCTTGATGGCCCGGGTGGGAATGACACGGGTTCAGAAGGACTGACAGTGCAGGAGGCCGCCAATGTGAGCGATGTGGACGCCGCCGGGGTGTTGATGGATCCGTTGAACTTCTACCAGGTGAGCTCACTGCTCGCGATCAACTGCTATGTACTCAACGAGCGTTCTTGAACTCCTTGCATCTACTACTGTGGGCCTGTGTCTCACTGACCTCACTGGGGTCCAGTATTATGGTTTCCAAGCGTCAGTGTTGCCGTTCTGCAACAATCTTGAGACTAGGAACTTCACGGCTCTTCCTCTCGAGTCCGGACTGGCCGCAGCACACGGCGAGGAGACTGCGCTCGATGCGTTCCTGACGGCTGTTGCTGAGCTAAACTACGATGCCATCCCCGGAGATCCCGATGACCCGGTACAAGACCGCTCTTGGATGTGGCAATACTGCTCGGAATATGGTACGCTGCGGACCACACGATCCCTGCGATTACTGACAGGTAGTGGTGGACAGGGTTCTATCAGCGTGGCGACCCTTCCAACCCTCTATCCATCGAAACATCTTTCCGCTCTCTCCAATTATTCCAGCAACAGTGCAATGAGACGTTCGGAGCAGGATTGCCTACATCTCCACAAGTCGATCATGTCAATAAATACGGAGGGTGGAATATGACGCCGTCGAATGTTCTCTTCACGAACGGAGAATGTGAGTTCAGCAACCCGCACTCAACCAACAGTCGACTCAACTCCCGATTACATCTAAGTCGACCCATGGCGAACAATGGGGCTTGCTTCGATCGAGTCCAACTCCCCGCAACGCACTCCGAGCGTCGCAGTGCCTGCGTGCGTCACCAAATTACCGGCTTGTGCGTGCACTTAGCGCGCGTTCTTGCATACAGCTGCGACACGGCGCCAGAATTCCCGTCCTTCTTTGGTCTGACGCACGCCAACATGGTGCACGTGTCCGACATGCGTGTGCTTTTGACGCCCGACGCGAACCATACAGACTTCAAGACTGTCGGATTCTACAGCCCGATCTCGCAAGAGCCCTTCTACTCCGGACTAGGCTTGTTCCAACTCGCCCTGGATGAGTGGTTGCCGTGTTTTGGGAAGGATAGCAATGCGGCTGCAATGAGGCAGGAAGCGTTGAGTGTTTGAAGACTATGCGGTGGACTGATGTGGCCTCCTGGATGCCTGCGTCTAAGACCTGTAATTTCAAACTAGGGGGAGCGTGCGAATACCGCGAGGTTCTCGTCTGGTGAGGATGCTGAAGGTCCTGTTATATTGATTCTCTTCGGGATGGCGCAACAGCGGAGTGCTGTATGAGAATTGTGGTCGAATTATGATACTGCTCGGCCGACGCAAATCTGAATGTTCGCAGGACAATGCTACCCAGTTGAGTAAAGTCGATTCGGATTTACCAGAAAGTCGCATGTGCCACATGGCGTGTCGGAGTCATTTGCTTTGGAGGTCTAGTAAACGTCAGAAGATAAGCTACGATGAAGGGAAGGTGGACCATCGTTGCCCACGCGAACGCCTCGATCCAATATGGAATTATGAAGCTTCCAGGTAATGTATGACAGCGTGCCGAATGCTTGTGGCTGTAGTTCAACCTCAGCACTGACTACAGCGTCCATGACGAATACTTCGAGAAGCGGACGCAGGCCGCGGTGAAATGCAACTATCATTGAGTGACACCATTAGTTGGCGCAAGTAGTCGGTACATTTCCGCGTAGGCGACACACCTGAGGAGTAATGCCGAAGTCGGGGGCGGCAGAAATGCACGTGTTGTAAGGCTAGAACATGTGTGACCCGACTAATATTGAAGACGTCTGACTAAATGTTCATCAGAGTTGTATGCTTCGCGCGGCACCATATGAATACGGACGAAGTGACATGCCGAATGCACCAGGTGAAGGCGCACAGCCGTATCTTGACGCACCCAGAGATATGGTAGCTCCCTAGGACTGTCCGGTGATATGACTACATGTGGCGATAGTTCGGTGTCGAGAACTATAGAGCCTGTATGTCCATTGCACTTGTGACTTCCCCACGAAGGGCGAATGGTTTCTGCAGATTGCAATCTTCCACACAGCACATAGCTCTGCCAGGTGAGCAGTGAGGTTGACCCATGGGATGTCAAGAGCGGGAGTCGATGAATGCAGACAGACACAGAAGCAACATAGCGTATTCGGCAGCGACCAGCGCCAAACTGAAGAGACGAGGGAATAACGAAAGCCTGGAGGGGTCTATGCTCGTCGGGCTAGTGCGTACTGGCTCAGAACATTATCCAGAGAAGGCTGCACGTTCAGAGTCTAGTTCGTCGAAGACCTCGGAATTATTTCAGCATCCAGCGGAAAGTCTAGCCGGTGAGCTTGAACACGAATGATGGCAGTTTGTTCTACGAGCCAGTTAGCGGTTGAGAATAGCGGACAAAAGCGGGTATTGCGAAACCAGCCGGCGTGCACAGTGCGCCACATCGCAGGGCCGCTGTCGAGCATACTGTGAGAGGGCAACCGAACTCCCCGAGCCATGGTGTTTGTAATGGCGTATTCTGTCAGTCCGGTCAGAGCGCCCGCAATATGTTCGGTTTGAGATAGGCCGGCAGTTGTACCACCCCGTCCATCAGCCACGCCCGGAGGCTATCTATGTGAGCGTTTCCTGAAGACCAGCGACGATCTTTCTGCGGCCCCTAGATGGAGACTGAAGGTCAGCTTGCGGCACATAAGCAAGTCGGGCTCACATGTCAAGAGAGAGATCCTGTTAGGATTCCACGAAGACAGGCAGCTAGAGACCGAAAGCGGAGTTGTATGTCACGGCAGCCGTGGTTAAGGAGCATGTCTGCCAAATGTTTTGAGGGCGCTACGTACTTGTCGTGTGAACAGTACAGCCTCCCGGCCCGGGGGCGGTGCTCTGCCTCTTTCGGCATGTGCCTTAGAGCGGAACGCCCACGCAGCCTCCACGATACACAGCCTGTTGGCCGTGCTGAATATCCAGAAGAATGTTCTGCACCATGCTCGTCGCTCCCCCCGACATAGAAGGAGCCCCGCTGTCAATTCTGATCTCTCGCGGGCCTTGGCCGGTGTTGCTATCGATTTCGGGACATGAACTCCTCCGCGCTCGCTTGGCAGTGCATGGTCCCGGAAGATCTAGACGAAACCGTACTTGTGGAGGCCAGGATGCGCCTGTTCGTCTGTTATACCCCCTTCTGGCGCCTCCCAGAACCTCTCTGAGCTGAAGGCAAAACGCCCTTGACGTGTCGCAAGCGCTCCTGTCGATCGTACTTCGGGCGACTGTCAGGAGGTCGCTTAAGACCGCCCAGAAACGACATCTTCTCTTCGAGCGCGGTGCGCCCGTATAGATATCCGCCTCTCCATCATCTTCTGGTCTCCATCTCCGCCCTCCTCAGCTCCACAGAGCCTTTACAGCCTCCTCGCACCCCCCACAGCAACGAAGCACGTGAACACGACATGGCAGAGATACACGCACCTGGCGAACTACCTTGGATCCCAGACGACCTCACGGCCGTGCAGTTCATGCTTGACGCGTTCCATCCGACTCGTCCGGTCGTCACAAAGTCCACACCCTGGTTCATCGAGGACGCGACGGGCAGGGATATCGGCCCGGAAGAGGTGCGTCTGATCGCGTGACCCATGCTGTGCAGCGTGTGCAGTGACTGAGGTGCGTCGGGATGTTCACAGGTCCGCGCGAGGGTGTATGGGCTCGCAAATGCGCTCAAGGCGCGATGGAAACTTGGTGAGTGCTTCTCACGCGCCGGATAGCTCGTGAGCTGAGTTATTGGCGCAGCGGAAGATGACATCGGTATGTCCACGCCACACCGCGCAGTTTTCTACGGGACTCATACTCTCGCACAGTCTGCGTCTACAGCCCGAACCATCTCGGTGCGTACCCACACTTTCTCTCCGATACGCCACATTCTCACTTCTATCATAGACTACCTTCCCGCTTTATGGGCGGTCTACCGTCTAGGCGGGATCATCACGTGGGCGTTTCGGGATCGCTTCCGTACCGGCACGCTGACCCCCACACAGCCCCGCGAACCCCTCGTATACTGCCGGCGAGCTTGAACACCAGCTCTCGCTTACGCGCGCCAAGTTTCTCCTCGCGGACCCCGGCAACCTTCGCGTCGCGCTCATCGCAGCGGCGAAAGTCGGGTTACCGAATTCACATATAGCCTTATTCGATAATGGCAAGGCCCCAGGAGAGTACGTGACAATTAGTCAACTGGTCGAGGAGGGCCTTGCACAGCCTTCGCAGTTTGTGGAGCGTAAGCTAGAGAAAGGCGAGGCACGGCGGAAGCTGGCGTTGCTCAGCTTCTCGAGTGGGACAACTGGTCGACCGAAGGTCAGTGGACACGAGGTTGGGTTTGAAATGAAGCATGGGCGACTGAACGCGGATTAGGCGGTGCGCATCCCGCATTATTCGCTATGCGCCAATGTGGTGCAGATGGCCGCTTATCATAAGATGAGCTGGGCCTCGGGCGACTTGCCGCAGAAGTTTCAAGTCGGCGATGTTGTTTTCGCGCGTGCGTCGAGATAATCATTTGTGTAATATTAGCTATACTAACCTGAAGAGTTGCAGCATTACCGTTTTACCGTGAGCAACCTATCTCTCCAGCGTTATCTTTGGATCAATGCGGCTGACGGGTTTCAAGATATTTATGGGCTACTTGTCATCGGACATTTCTTCCTCTACGCCGGGGTTTGTGTTATTCTCTTTGTGCTACAAGTTGACTGAATGGACATACCTACTAGATGAGCTTGGTGATCGTTCCGAAGTTTAACTTTACAAATATGCTGAAGAGTATAGAACGCCATCGTATAAATCACCTTCCGTTCGTTTTGTGCCAACTTTCCATCCTATCTGCGCTGATGATTTTTCGATAGCCTCGTGCCCCCTATGGCGGTGCTGCTCTGCAAGGTGAGTAGCACGTGGTCCGTATATGAGCTAGGCCGACGATTCTCTTCGGTTCTTCAGCACCCTGCCGTAAATTACTACGACCTAAGCTCAGTAAAGGCGATCATGTGCGGTGCCGCACCTCTATCGGGCGAAATCGTCCAGCGGCTTTCGGAACGCTTCCCGCAGGTGACCATCGGGCAAGGTTTCGGTCCGTCCCCCTTCCTGCCGTCCTTAATTTGTCTCCTCAGCTCGTGGTATAGGAATGACTGAGACCGCAACGATTGTTACTATGCCTCAGCTCGACCAGAAGATCGGTACACTTGGGAGTGCGGGAAGACTCGTTCCCGGCATCGTCGTGCGCGTCATCAAGGAAGACGGTTCGCTCGCTCAGTGCGGAGAGCCTGGACAGCTAGTCGTGCGCGGTCCGTCCATTGCACTTGGATACCTGAACAATGAGGAGGCGTATGTACTTTTGCGTATTTCCACATCCCGAAGGACAGCACGACTAATGCACAATCGTCTGTTGTAGGACGAAAGAGACTTTCCGGGATGGGTCAGTTAACCTTCCAGAACAGGACCATTGTGTTCGGATACGCTGACATCGTCACGTAGATGGCTGTACTCTGGTGACGAGGTCATTATCAACGAATCCGCTGAGATGTTCGTTGTAGACCGCATTAAGGTGCGTTCTCCGCTTCTCTCAGCGCATGGTTCTCACGCGTGCTGTAGGAACTCATCAAGGTCCGGGGGTTCCAAGGTTCGCGTTCTTTCTCTTCACATCGCATATCACCTTTCTCACAGGATCGCCCTCGGACAGTTGCACCAGCCGAGCTCGAGGGCCACCTTCTCGAACACTCTGACGTCATGGATGCATGCGTCGTGAGCGTGCCTGATGACTACAGCGGAGAACTGCCCCTTGCGTTCGTCGTCCTCAGGCCCCAGGCGAGCGCGCGTGCGGCGCGTGATCCGGCAGAGGCACAGAAGATTAAGGTGGCGCTACAGAAGGTGCGGCTTGCTCCGTTCTCGCTTCCTTCATTTTGATGACCCGTGCACACCCTCCCATTCATCGTACCCTGATCTGTCCCGACCCTCGTGGCATTGCGGCTGATCCCGCACAGCATGTGGCAGATGCAAAGATATACTACAAGCAGCTGACTGGCGGTGTCGTGTTCACGGATGCGATCCCGAAGAATCCGAGCGGGAAGCTCCTGCGGCGCTTCCTGCGCGACCGTGCGCGGCTTATGCAGAAGAACGGAGAGTTGGGATCGGAGATCGTGCAGGCGAAGCTTTAGTTGGCTGTCGGGTGAAGCAGGACTTGAAGTCCATAACTAATAAACTATTTGGTTGTCTCTTCATACAGTACTGCACTTTACACATCCTGTCGGCTAGCAACTATGGATAATTACTCGCGTATGACTCGTGGCAAATGTGCCGAGAAAATACACCTCGCGCCCTCATCACGGTCAGTGTTCGGATGGTTGGTCGTTGAACTTTATCATCTCCGTTTTATGTGCTCTCGACGTCGGTATTTCTTCAAGTTGTACAATGGGAGATCCTAAGTTTATGTCTGAGCGCGAGATATGTGGCGAGCAAATTGTTTCCTGAGTCTGATAATATAATCAGTAGCCAACAGTATTTCTCGGCAAAATAAAAAGGCCCTGCAGGAGGGGATGGGCAAGAGTATGGGCGCCAAATACAATTGCGCGCTGGCCGGCGACGGTGCCCAAGGTTAGCGACAGCATCCCCGGATTGAGCATAAATATTGTCCTATCTCTTCTCGCTTTCATTACTGCGCGATGGAGACGGCACTAGCGGTGCCCTTCCCCGCATCATAAAGGGGCCATGGTCCCTTGAGGTCAACGACACACCCAGGGACGACATCGTGCTCTGCAAGCATTAGGTCAGCGGGACCCAAGAGCAGCAAAATGTGCGCGACGTACCACTGAGCAGTTGCCCGTCTTGCAGCTGCCCCCCATCATCGGTGGGTTTGCTGCACTGCATGTGGTAGGGCACGTTGGAGCACAAGCTCTCCCGCAGAGTACTGAAGAGTCAGGGAAGTGATCTGTAAATTGATTTAAGGACGGGAGAGCGTACCTGGTTCCCGGTATCTCGACCCTCGACAGTGTACCCTTGACAAAGGGAGATTTATCCCTCGCGCATATACTGCAGCCTGTTCCGAATCGCCGTCTCCCAAGCATAATCCAGTTCGGTATGATCTTGTCGTTCTTAACGAGTGCGGGCACCTTGCGAAGGAACACGGCCATGTACGCGCGGTCCTTGGGCGAAATGGGCCCATAATATGACTCCCGCAGGTCGAACGCGCGCCCGAGCGAGGTGTAGATGAGCGTGTCTGGGAGAAAACAGGCATGAAACATTGCGAGAGGAGATAGATGGACGAAGAAGCCCGCATTCAATCTCAATATCACCTCGGACCTTCGTCTCCGGCATCAGTTTGAGCACGAGCACAACCTTTCCGCCCTCGGGTCTCATGACCTGCACGGACATCATCTGGGAGTCCGGCGTGCCAAGCGACTTGACAAGGTCGAAATTGCACGGAGAGGTGGTTGCCAGGACTTTGTAGCCGGAGCGGTGCGCGAACCGAACAACAAAGGCCGTGAAATGAGAGCGAGGGGGACAAGCGGAGAAGTGGAGGCGGAGGGAAGTGAGGACACAAAACCGCCGCTGTAGATAAAGGTCCAATGCTCCCCACTCACCCTCTCAGCTGGCTCCAGGAGCCCAAGACGTGTCGGGTGGTCCAGTGCCTGGGCAGCTGTCCGGAGGTCTACTGGGTGCTCAGGATGCGTACTGGAGATGTGCAACAGCAGTACTCACGCGCAACCAAGGATCGCCGCTTGCTCATGGCTGAGTGTGCCCTCCGCGGGCCCTCTCACTTATTCCGCGTGCTTGCCGCCGTCCGTGAACATCCCACTCTACGAAAAGCCCGCAACGTGGCCCTGATCTTGAGCGATGATATGTTCTTCCCACCGGCGACGATGTGGCCAGACCATTCTCACCCGAGGATCTCGCCCGCGTTCTGTACAATGTCGACGACTGTCGTACGTCGGGGCCAAGTTAACACGTGTAGTGAAGCAGAAGGGGAGGGGACGCACACCTCCAGTCCTTCGGGCTCTACGCGATGGCGACGGTCTTGACCAGGATGTCGCTGTCACCGATAGGAGGAACGGGGTACTCCTTCACCTGCACACGCTTGCTCTGCTGTGTCGTATCACCTCGCCCCGTCCAGCATGCTATCGTCTGGGGAATGGTTTCTGACATCGGTATGCGATGAGTTGAGGTGGCACCAGATAGTGTTGCTGTCGGGCATGCGTTCGTGCGAGGAGACCTTGTTCCGCCATTTGAGCGTATTTATAACGCGCGAGGCCCAGCGCGGAATGGGTGTCGGAGGCAAGAGGTTCATCACCACAGAATATCCTCGCGAATTCATCTTGGAGTCTCGGGGGATTGCTCTGTTGCCATGTAGAACACTGTGACCAGGATCGCAGCTTGGGACCATCGCAAATGCAAGTGAAGGCTGGGAGAACGACAACGACGGCGCGGCCGGCTTGACGCCGTGCACTCGGCTTTGAGCGTCTCTTGCGTTTCCCCTTCAGAGCCACGTCAATTGGCTGAATCCCTCATGTACATCTTTCTCGAGAACCTACATTCGGAAAAGGACGAAGCGGGTAAATTTCCTTTTTTTCCAGAGTTCTGCCGTTAGAGTTTCGCCAACTGCTGGTTCTCGCTATTCCTCACGATACCGCCACGGAGCAGATCGCAACCTGAAGCCACATTTCATGCATCTCAGCATTCAGGCTGGAGTTAGACGACCACATTGAGCTCCTTACTGACAGTAAATATAATTATTCCTGGGCTGATATCTGCTTATTCGTCAGCCCGGATTATGAGGTGCGCGGACGGACACTTATGCATCCCGAGGTGGGTGATCTCTGTGTCAGACTCGGTTTAGCCATCTACTACGGCCTATTCCTCCGTTCTGTTATATCTGAACGTATCTTCCTGGCATTTTGCTCTCCTGGCGCCCTCCCATCTGCAGGACAGGAACAATGGCTTATTCACGATCCCGGCCGTGTCCATGCCTGGACACTCCCCGCACTGTGGTTTCGCTGCTGCCCATTGATCAAGTACCTGGCAATTTATTTCTGCGGTGCAGATTAGGTCGTGCATACAGCCTGTGAACGAACGCGGAGAAGATATTGCACCACACGCGCGGTCATCTGGTATCATGCGAGTGTCAAAGACGGACCCACCGCTAGATCATCGTGCAACTCGGACCCCGGACGAATGTCGTTAATCTGACATCCTTAACAGTCCAGTGACTGCTTGCATATATTAAAAAGAGTTGAGAGAGCGGTGCAGTACAGCACTGACGCCCACCTTGCGCCTCTGAGTGCTTGGATAAGCGCCTCTGACCTGCGAGTCTGCCAACCGGTGCGCACAGTGGAGACGCGCTTACTCACGTTAGGCTGGCTAGGATAAGTTATTACGGAACTCTTCGCAGGTTTGTGAAAACCAGCTTGTCACTTCCAAGATCGAGCGTCAGGACGAGCGCCCTGAGTTACAGTTCAGTCACGCAGGCACGCTTCTTGCACGCTTTGTATCGGTCTTCCAATCCGCACAGCCTTCGCAGCCTTGCACATCTACCACCACCATCGATAGTGTGTGGGATGGCTTCAGCGACACCATCGACCGCGGCACAGCCCTCTGTTCAACCTGCCCAGCGGTATGTAAACATCTGGAAGTGTTTGGTCCCAGCGATGCTGACGAGACTTAGGGAGAGAGTAGAAATAACTATCAAAGGTATTGTCAGTTACAACACCTGAGAAACTCGCCACTTATCTGTGCTTCAGCGATCTGTGTCGATCCCAAGTCAAGGAAACGTCGATCGGAGTCTACTGTGAAACTCACCGTAGGCGACACCATTGAAAGCAAGTCCTTCTCGTGGAAATCGGGAGCCTTGCGATGGGATTTGGATTCTCCGCGGTGCGTGTGACTTTCTTTATGCCCTGCGGCTGGGATCCAACATATCCTCTATTATATTATTAGGGAGATCGTATCTGGAACACAGTTGAAGGTTTACTGGACATCTCGAGGCAGTTCGAAGCCGCCTATGGAAATAACGTTGTATTACGAGGACTTCACGGAGAAAAGAGAGAGAACAAGCATTTTATCGGGTGTGTATGACACCGCTGCGACGTTAGGACCTCTAAACTCATGCTTCTGCAGAGCATGAGTACGAGTACGACCATGAGCGTGCCAAGGTTACTGTGATGTTTACATCAAAGAGAGTAAGTCTAATTGAGTTTGAAGCTCACGCATCCTGATGGCTAAAATCACGAACACAAAGCTCGATATCCAACGAAGCAGCATTTTGGATCGCATCGGAAAGTTGAAAGGCATTCTCAAAACTGCTGTTGACGTCGGGGGAGCATATGGAAAGGTCAGTGATCATTTTTGGATTACTCTGTCCTACAAGTCCTCAATTCCAGTGCAGCTGCATCCGGTTGCCGATGTTGTTATCTCCGGTCTTGACGTATTATACAAAGTGCATATATATTTCTCGAACAATCGTGACACTCGAGCTCATGTTCCCATGCAGAAATTCGAAGAGCAAAATCAAGAAAACGGCGACATGTTGGACCTGCTTACTGGCATGTCTGAGGTAGTCCAATACACATTCGACATCGACCAGTTTGCCACCGTCGCACAGCTAAAAACGGTAATTGATGAGGCGGAGGCAGTGATGCAAGAGGCAACTGATCTCATCTTCAAGCACGACGATGGGAGTAATCCTGGTATGTAGTATCTACTAAATGTATGTATCATCTTCTTTACACGGATTTGTCATGCAAAGAGGAGATATTGTCTATACTCAGACCAGAGGACCAGACGAAGATCCAAGAGTTGAAGCTGAAGATCGCTCGCTTTCAGCAGAAATTTGATCGCGGTGTCACACGAAGTGCCGAGAATGTGGAGATTATCAAGGCACGGTTCGAAAACTTAGGTGTGTCCATCCATGGCTCCTGACGCACTTCACGAGTTGACGTTGTCATTTAGAATCGAAGCAGGAAGAATATACATATCTGAGGAAGTTGGCCCCGCATCGTACCAAGTTGGACCCACCACGCTATCTTGAAGGCACCCGAGAAGACATACTGGCGACGATAATAGAATGGACGAACTACTCAGATGCGCCCAACATC
Organism: Obba rivulosa; assembly: GCA_001687445.1. NCBI lineage: Eukaryota > Fungi > Basidiomycota > Agaricomycetes > Polyporales > Gelatoporiaceae > Obba > Obba rivulosa. The sequence goes on along the minus strand of KV722431.1, from coordinate 32,626 downwards.
ATATGGATCCGTGGATATCCTGGCACAGGGAAATCGGCCATTGCGTTTGCCCTTGCTGCAGAGTTAGAACGGTCGCATCGTATGGGTGCTATCTTCGCCTTTGATCGCAAGTATGAGACAAACCCGTCTGTTCTCTGGCGCCACTTCGCATTCTGCCTTGCCCGCGAGTATCCCAACTGCAGGGACCACGTCGTCGCGACACTGAAAAGAAATCCCTCCGTCTTTACGAACATGACGGCGACCGAAATATTCCATCAGTTCGTCGCTGACCCGCTCCAGCAGTGGGACGCATCGTTTGCCAATATCCCCCGTGGCAGACTTCCGGTCCTTGTCATCGACGCTCTCGATGAGTGTGGAGGTCTTGACGGACCGAGTTCTCAAGCTCGCAAAGATGTTCTGTCCCACGTTGCAGAGTGGGCCACATTGTCTTCTTGCTTCAAGCTCATTATTACCAGTCGCGTCGAAGACGATATCGACCACACATTCACCAACATACGCCATCTGACCCTTCATATAGGCACCGGAGTTAGCTCCGAGTCGAGTCAGGATATTCAGCGGTACATCGAGTATAGGTTCGACAAAATTGTGAAAGCCAACCTCGGTCTACCGTCGAATTGGCCTGCGAAGGATGTGGTGGACAGTCTCACAAGCCGCGCTTCAGGCATGTTCATTTGGGCGGCTACTGCGCTCAACTATATCGAGGATGTTCCGGGCGATGACCGTTTGGACGATATACAAGGCGGCACATTACCTCCGGGCGACGTACATGCTCTGTATCGACAAGTCCTGACCAAGTCATCTTCAAAATGGCGACCTCAGGAACACGCCAATTTCGTCGACCTGGTCGGCGCCATCGTTGTTACCCGGATGTCCTTGACTGCGGCAGAATTCGCACGTCTTCTGGATATGAAGGAAACTGCAGTAGTAAATATCTGCAACATGCTTCGGCCGGTGCTCGCGAATGGGGACCCAATCCGCTTCTCACACCAATCGTTCGTCGATTTCTTGCTCGGCCATACGGATCGGTCTGCCACCGACCCAGTCAATGACGAGTTGTCATGTCCTGAGACTTTTCGCATCGACCCCGCTGTGGCGCATCGTCGCTTGACAGAATCGATGTTTCAGCTCATGAACAAGAGTCTCCGGTTCAACATCTGCGACATCGAGTCTTCCTTCGTACGCAATGCGGTGCTTCCCCGATCTCAGGTGGAGAAGGCTATCGACCGTCCACTTTCATACGCATGCCGATTCTGGGGATTTCATGTGGAACAAACTCGACATGGCACGAACCTGGCTTCGTCAAATGTAACAGTGTTCCTTCGGGAGAAGTTACTATTTTGGCTGGAAGCTCTGGGAGTTCTTGGGGCAGTGAATGTTGCTGCTGCGGCATTGACTTGTCTTGGTGCAAAGCTTCCAGTACTCGGACACACAGTGCGTACACACATACGTCATGTGGTTTACGTCGCTGATCCATTGAATGCATTCTGTTTCGGATGTACAGGAACAGGCGGTTGAAGAAGACCTCAATATTGTGAAGGATGCAATCAAATTTGTGCAGTACTTTGCGCCAGCTATTGCGAAAAGTGCCCCCCATATCTACATGTCGTGCCTTCCATTTGCGCCGAGGTCTTCTACAGTTGCAAATTTGTATGGGCCGAGATTCGGGTCCGCTATGTCCCTTCAGCGGGGCAAACTGCAAAACTGGCCTGTGAAGCAAACTGTTATACGCGGACACAACACCATCGTGACCCGTGTTGCATTCTCGCATGATGGCAAGCGAATCGTCTCGAGCTCATTGGACAAGACGATACGGATGTGGGATGCGGAGAC
>KV722431.1:0-29562 GCA_001687445.1 Obba rivulosa | reverse complement strand
GGACAGACAGTGGCAGGGCCATTCAACGGCCACACCGATGAAGTCACCTCTGTCGCATTCTCGCCTGATGGCAAGCGAGTCGTCTCGGGCTCATCCGACGAGACGATACGGGTGTGGGATGTGGAGATTGGACGGACGGTCGCAGGACCATTCACCGGGCACACCGATCGGGTCAGCTCTGTCGCATTCTCGCCCAATGGCGAGCGAGTCGTCTCGGGGTCATGGGACAAGACGATACGGATGTGGGATGCGGAGACGGGACAGACAGTCGCAGGGCCATTCAACGGGCACACCGATTGCGTCAACTTTGTCGCATTCTCGCCTGATGGCAAGCGAGTCGTCTCGGGCTCAGACGACAAGACGATACGGATCTGGGATGTGGAGACAGCACAGACAATGGCAGGGCTATTCAATGGGCAGGAAAATCAGGTGCGCGCTATCACATTCTTACCTAGTAGTGGCATGCAAGTCATTTCGCTCTTGGGTGACGATACATTCATGTAGATCCCGCATGCACAGGGCCCTCATCATCCGTTTCGCTCTATCTTCACTCATCAATCTGTCCTTGATGAACACGGCTGGATGAAAGACCCAGCCGGTCAGCTGCTGTTCTGGGTACCCAGTCTCCATCGTCTGTCGCTTCACCGGCCAAGTAATGTCACCGTCTGTGGGCGCAATGAGACGCGACTAGATGTCTCCAAGGCAGTCTTTGGTTACGATTGGGGAGTCCTCGGCGCACCGTAGTTCAGCAAGCTGCAGCTTATACGGTATTTCCATTGCCACTTTTCCGTGCAATCCCTACATGATAGCTCATTATGATACGTGTCAACCTTCCATATCGTTACGGCAGTTCTGTGACCAGACTTATGTTACCGGGATGTTTAATGGTCATCAAACATATCGTGAGCACGCTGAAACGCGTAAAACGCATGAATGCGGCCAGCTTGGTGCTAAATATAGAGAAAATGCACGCCATTTAAATGGGGTAGACACGACAAGAGAGGTGATAGTCGCCTCCCGAGAGGCGAGCCGGTGATGGTCATGGTGCACAGGTGCGACATCCGCTATATGAGTCCCCCTCTGCTTTCTGAATGGTTCAGGTGCTACCTACAGGCATCCGTAGAAGGTCCCACTATCGTACCGACGATCGCGGCAGGACATGGCGCTCCTTCCAGCCCATGCTTATCTCCAAGCCTCTGTCCTTGCACTCCAATACGACAGAGCTCGGCTGCATCTTCTACCAGGGAAGAAATACGGCAGCGAAGGAGGAGACTAGGGTGGCATCTGCCATGACTAGGTGAGTTTACGCATGCCAGATTACGTTGCTGAGCGTGCTCAAGTCGTTTAGAAAAACTTCCAAGCGCAAGCAGTTCGGCGGCGACGGGTAAGATGTTCCACCACTTATGCGATAGTTGTGACGCACCCGTCTGAACAGACGTGTCTGCACACCAGATTGCAGCATCTATTGGACAAGCCGGCCTTGGCTGTCTAACTCAGCATGAGCTCCGTAGTGCTAGTCTGCGACAACTCTGAGCTCAACCTACAGCCCGCAAGCGCTATCTTCAAAGACATTGGTACGGTATATTCATCTTTCTATCGATCCTTAACGGCTCCAGAGTGCCCGTATCCAATTTGAGAGCGCACGGAGGGGTGCTGAGTGTTAATCATGATACCTCTACCTCTTTCGTTCTGGAGGGACCTGATTTTGGGTAGGTTGACGCGGCTCATGAGCCTCCAAGCCACGGACGCTATTGAGCAGAACATCAAGTCACCAGTTTGCACCGACAGCATCACAGCAAGGACCTTAAGCACGACCCGCACCAGGCATCTAATCTATCGCGTTGCCTTCAACACCGAGCGCCCGATGGTGATCCACGCGAACTCCTCGACCCGGCTCTTCTCCAGCACGGACTTCCATACGAATAACAAGACGGTGAACCCGACGATTCGGGAAAAAACGCGCGAGGCGCGGTTGCGCTCGCCGCCGTGAAGACGTCCGCAGTCTTCACTCTGCGGGGTCTCTCCGCGAGGAACAATCGACACGCTGCTGTACATATCGGCGGATTCCACGGGCGGGCACAGCCGCAGTCTCGCACTTGTCAGGCACGTAGCTGCATGCGCACACACGTACATCCGTCGAGAGCACAATGTCGAACCGGACCATCGTCGCACAAAGCGTCCAGGATGCGAACTGCAACGACAGGGGCGACTTCGGCGTCGCGAATGCCGTGTCGTTACGGACGCGCAGGAGGCAGAGAGCTGCCGCGCGACGAAGCAGCTCTAGACGCGGATCGCGGACGATGATGGGTGGTCATGGAGTTGGCTGCGGCCGCTCGCAGATGACAGGGGGGACGTGAGGGGTCAGGTGCAATCTTACAGACGACACATTCTCGCTGCACCTGCACTCGATGGCATTCCCGTACAACCGTTGGGTGGGTCGAGGTGGGCTCCGGAGCATGCAGTCGTGTGTAGTTGTGTCGGGATACAGACGGCGTTGGACTCGTCGTAACCAGTATGTAGCAGATATAATAAAATACATTTATCGTCATCGTACCCCTGTACTGTGGGCCTCCGAACGGGACACAATGACAACTGGGTTTGTACGAACAAGGGTGCAGCTGGTATGTTTCCTCCGCGTTCGCGACAGTGCGGACAGAGTCCCTTGGAATGGCGTCTCCTCCCGAATTCACGTATCTCCTTCGTTCTTCAGAAGAAACTCGATGCATACAAGCGCGCATTCATATGCATTCCAGTGCTTCCCCGGTGAATGTTGGCCTTGTGCGATGAGGACTATGTGAACGGAACTGAAAGGCGAGGGGTGCAATGCTCTCGGTGCGGCGAAACCATCCCACCCAACATATCCTCGGTTTTGCTGACGATGGATTGGCTGCCAGTACAACCATGACTTACGGTTCGAGGCGTAGACATTCTCTTGTACTTCCATTGACCTGCAAAAATTCAATTTCGTCATGATCTAAAGGACGTCCGTCAATAACGACACAGATACCTGGAACCGACTCAGGCCGATGCCGTATCTTGCATACAGTTGATGGTAGTGGCAGAAGTGTGAACGCGCTGAACGTAGCTATTGATTCCTGACAAAGAACAAACGGAGAGTGGTCATGAGCTTGTTCTACGCTCTCAGAGAGAATGACCGTTCGTACTATCCCTGGCTTGATTTCCGCGAGAAGTGTTTTGGACATCCACGCCGTGTTGAGAAGCGTCCATCTACCCGAATTTCAAGGGTGCAATAATTGATCAAGGTACCAGACTGATGGCACTCTGGCCGACGACAGCTGCGGGCTGGGAGCAGTAAGTGTTGCGGATGAGCAAGACAGATTGGGATATACATAGGCTACCGCAGATAAAGACACAGCGCCTCTCCATTGACCTTCCCGGGAGGCTTGAGGAGCTCGAAATGCGTGTGGGAATATAGGCCCTTCGCGCACATCCACTACTAATGACATTGAAATGCACGGAGTCGACGCATTTGGAGGTTGCACCTTGCGCCCGGTGCACCGCAGTGCAGTGCAGGGCAGGCAGCGTGATCTAATTCCTGGATGTAGCCAATAGCTCACGAGAAAAAAACGGACAGAATTAAAGCCACGGACATTTTCTGCGCACGAATTAAGGAGAGGTCGTCTGTACGAGTCTCGGTCTAACCACTGCGGTTGGACATCCATGCTATGCTGAGAAGTATCGATCCAGAGGGTGAAGTCGTGACTGAGTCGAAGCTAAGAGCTGAATCGATGGAGCCTGTGGAACAGGAGAAGTGAGTAGGATGAAGAAGGGAAAGGGGAGGGCGCACCGTTCCCGCTGCAGATGAAGATCCAATGATCCCCACCAACGTTCCCAGACGGCCCAGAGGTTGATCGGCTGGTGTATTGGCTGCATAGCCGTCCAACTGTCGACAACACTCTCAACGACATGTCTTTGAGAAGCACAGCGGTGATACTCACGCGCGACCACGGTCTCAGCAGGCCCGCCACGGCTTGCTGATGTGACAACAGATGGACAAATTCAAGCGATCTATGCTCGCCTCCACGGAACATGGCCATTGCAGCAAGTATGATGTGGTCAAGCCTGTGACGCCCTCGCGGTTGCCCCTGTGATGGAGCTACTGTTCCTCGCGGCCCTCTCGTGTGCTCAGGGCAGAAGGCGTAGCAGCTTGCAGCGCGGAAGAGGCCTGAGTTGAGCACTTGAAGTCGTCGGACTCGCTGTAAGTATTGAGGGCGGCTGATCGGAGAGGGCGTGCGGGATGAGTCAGATAGCCGGGGGTGGTCAGATTCGAAATGGGAGTGAGCCGAACTCGTGGCGCAGCACAAGGTCGCAGAGCCCAACGCGTCATCGCTGTCCGCCCATATCAGGTAACATGCCTGCCTAATGCGGCGCTCGATCTGATCGGCCTTCGATCGGGATCTTGCCTTCAGCGTGTTGCACGGCGAAGCCGCACGCTGTAGCAATCCCCACGTTCTAGGCGCATGTAATAAACGCCAGCTACTCACTCTTGTGCGGCCTGTACATTCGTTCCCTCTCGCTGTCTGCAGAGTCTACTGGTTGGTCGCTTCCCGGTCCCCTATATCAACGTTCTGGTTCACCGATGCCAGTGTCAATATATCTCATCTCTAGTCCTGTTCTCTAGCACGTAGCGAATGTCCTCCGTGGCCGCAGAACGTTCGACCCTCTAACGGCTAGCCGTACTCCCCGAACGACACCATCTTTACAACGTGTTCATCATGCACTCCGGAACACAATCCTCTGTAAGATTATCCTACCCGCGGCGAGGTCGGTGACGGCAGTAGCGGGGCCTTACCCCACATCATAATGGGGCTATGGCCGCTTGAGGTCGACGGTGCACCCAGGGACACCGCTGTCTCCAAGCATCGGGTCAACGTAATCCAGTATCAGTAAACCGTGCGCGACATGCCACTCAGCGGTTTGCCGTCCTCCAGCTGCCGCCCATTGAAGGTCCGCAAGCTTCGCTGTATATGGCAGAGTAGGCAGAGCACATTCGCGCGCGAGCTCTCCTGGAAATCATTACTAAATTGTAAATCGAGATAGGCATGGGAGGACGTACCTCTTTCCCAGTAGCCTGACCCTTGAGCAAGGGGCATTTAGCTTGTTCGACACCGTACGTATAGCCGTTTCGCTCATTGCTGCGTCTCCACGCGGTATACTATCTTCTCCACGCTGATGTCGGCTCACGCAAACACTGCAGCTCGTCCGGGATCGCCGTCAGTCCGCCCCTCCACCACTCTATACGCGATATACGATCTTCTGCGCGCTGATGGTGACCCGGCGCATATACTGCAGCCCGTCCGGGATTGTCGTGAGGCTGCCCCTCCATATCTTGATCTGGTCCGGCTTCATCCTGCCATTTCAGTGAGCGCGGGTAGTCTACGCGGAAACGGGGGAATGTGAGCGTGGTCCTTGGGCGAGAAGAGGTAATGTGACCCACGCAGGTCGATAGCGCGCCCAAGGGAGATGTAGATGAGCGTGTCTGGAAAGCATCATGTATGAAACCACGCGAGGGGGAATATAGAAACAGAGAAACGTACATCCGACCTCAACATCGTCCCGGATCCTCGCCTCTGGGGCAGATTTTGAGTACGAGTGCAACCTTCCTACCCTCGGGCCCCACGACCTATGCATGCATGATCTGGGACTCAAGTTCAGGCTGATCGTCTCAGAGCCTGCCTTTTGCGCGTCGTCCGTCTCGGCCGTGATCTTCTGCACGACCTCCGGGTCGCGGTAGTCGAACACGGCGTCCGCACTGACGGCTTGACGAGTCGAGGTTGCGTCAGGACGCGGTGGTGACAACTTTATAGCCGGGGAGGTGTGCAGGCTGGACGGCGTACTGGTCGACGGAGGCTGTGAGATGGCAGCATTAGGGGTGAGCGGAGAAGTGGAGGCGGAGGAGAGTGAGGACATACAGCTACCTCCGTAGATAAAGACCCAATGCTCCCCGCTGACCTTCTCAGGTATCCAAGACGCGTCTGGTGGTACAGTGCCTGTGCAGCTGGTCCAGGAGCTGACCGGATACTCAGCAAGTCATATCTGAAAGGTACGACACCAGTACTCACGCGCAACCAAGGGTCGCCGCCTCATGGCTGAGCGTGCCCTCAGGCACTACCCACGAGAACTCTGCGGGCACGCGCATATACTCCGCGTACTCGCCGCCCTGCGCAAACCCCGCAACGTCGTCTCCGATCTTCGGCGATGATACGTTCTTCCCAACAGCAACGGCGTGCCTGAGGGTCATGCCCGCGTACTGCACAGTGACGACGACTGTCGTATGTCGGGGTCAAGCTAATGTGTGTGATGAAGTAGGAGGAAACGCACACTTCCAGTCCGTCGGATTCTGCGCGACCGCGACGGCCTTGACGAAGATGTCGACGTCGCCAATGGGAAGGACCGGGAACTCCTGCCCTGCTCTCTCGCGTCACTTCATCCCGTCCAGCGGCGCGCAGCAAGCCGGATCGTCTAATCTCCTGCACGATGAGGGTCTTCATCGTCTTGGGAATCGTTTCGGACATTGTTGTGCGACGAGCTGAGAGAATGTATCGCGAGATAGAGTTGCTCCCACGAGTGCGAGGATACTGGTTTCGTCATCCGAGCCTATTTATGATGCTCGGGGCCCGGTAGAGATTCACTTGCCCAGATGCATCTTCACCAACTAATTGGGTGCATAGGATGCATCTGTGTCAAGTACAGAACTTGTGAACAATGAGAAGATACATTCATACGTGCCGCTCGCTGCCGATGCATCCGCGGACAGATGCATCCAGAGCAGATGCATCCGCGTCTTTGCAGGCAACAAGACAAAAACATGTCACAAGCAAGATTCGAACACACAACCTCACGACAGAAACAACACGCAGTTACTCCTAGACCATTGGCTTATACAAACTAATTTATTTCTTGCATATATATTGTATCCTTTGGCTCCCCCTGCGCGTGAAGATGTATCCTTCTCCCGGCCTGAGTGCCACGGATGCAATTGCATCTGCAGATGCATCTGCACGAGCAATTGCATCCCCCCTCTTCCCGAAATGACAAAAGTGATATCAATTCATTTTATCACGCATCCTCGTCCCCCTGGTACAGGAACAGTGCCCTCTGGACAAAGACTATCCTGTTGCTGGCGCCCACCAAGTGGCCCCACCTCCCAAACCGACCTGACACACCCGTCATCAGACACAGCTCACAGCCGATGACTGCATTCCTCTTGAGGAGACTCGCATCGCCCAGAATGCAGTCCTCGCCTATCCTGTCCGGTGTGTCCTCCAGGAACTGCGAGAAGTCGTGCACATCCACGTCGGGCCTCCAAGGTAAACTGACTTCTCGTCCCTCGTCAGCTGTGAACGCTGCCAAAAAAAACTATGAACTCACTCGTTTCATCCAACTGTGGCGACATTTCCAGCTCCTCTTCTAAGGCATCCCTGTCCCTGGAGCTGAACAGCTGCAGCTCCAGGTCCTCCCCGTCGAAGCTCACCACAGAGCCCACCAGCATCACATACATCCAGTCCTCCTCAAAGCACAAGCCCGCCCATCTGGGCGGACCCTTCCTGGCCGAAACCAGGTCAAAATCACTGACATACTGCCAGGCCCGCTCTTCCAGCACCCGCGTTGGTGCGTACGTGTTCCCGCGCGTCCACTCTCGCAACTGACATACTACCCTGCAGCTTCTGTGAGTCCCCGTTTTTAGCAGAATATGAGGGCACTTACTTTCGCACCGTCATTGGGATCCAAGGGACAGGACCCATCGGACTAGTAGCGGCCATTTTCCGGACAATTTCGGAACAATTCAAGGAGAGAGCCAGCAAGAACTGTCTGCGTCGTGTCGCGAGACCACAAAAAAGGTGGTCCGCGTCGTGGTAACCACCTCCTTCTCACCGTTTGTCACGTGAACGGCACATTCACGTGTTCCGTTAGCTCACATTCGCACTGCAACATTACCGTAGATTTGTTCACATAGGCATAATTTTATTTTCTACACTGTTCTCTTATGCTCGCCCCTTCCCCTTGCCCGCCACCGGCAACTCTTCGTTCCACTCTGCCCAGTTATCATTGTCCACCAATGACGTGTCAGTTCCAACCGTCCCCGTTTGCAACCCCTTCATCTCCTTCCAAAAATCTGCCCCGACTTCGCCCACGCCCACTACGCGAGCTAAGATCTGCTTGCGGTCCACTGTCACCCACAGTGTTGCGTGCTCATCGTACTGGCCCTGCCAAGACCAAGTCGATATATCCCACAGCTTAATCACAGTGTCGCCTGGCAGATTCAATCTCTCGTGCACGACGCGACCTAGATGGATCGGCCCGAGCAGCACGAGCTCTTGTACGATGTGCGCCACTGCCTTGTCCTGCCATAGGTCAGCACGGTGTCGCATTTTGAGTGAGAATACTCGTACCTCAGTCCAAACAGCGACACGCATGAACAGCTTGCGATCATCATGAGATCTCATGAGGTGAGTTCCATTCTCGTTGTCGCTGTCGGAGACCAGCCAGAGGTCTGCTCCTGCCGCCATGCTTGTTGCCCTCGCATTCCCTCCTGCCACACCGCTCGTCACCTTCTTCTTCTTGCTCCCGATGGTGCTCACAGAGGCCGAGCCATGCTTGCTGACCGAATGCGGCGTCTTTGTGCTCGTGGCCCCCATCCCCTGCTTCCTGACCGAATGTGGCATCTTCACGCTTGTGGCCCCTATCCCCTGCTTCCTGACCGAATGTGGCGTCTTCACGCTCGTGGCCCCCGTCCCCTGCTTGCTAACCGAATGTGGTGTCTTCACGCTTGTGGCTCCCGTCTTCTTACCAGAGCCCGTTCCCGGTTTGGTGACCGAATGCGGTGTCTTCGACCCGTTCAGCTTCCTCTTCTTTTTTGTGATCTTCTCGCCCGGTGTCAGAATCACTACCTCTGGAGACTCTGACCGTTTCTATGGTAGCGTCTTGTTCAGCAACACATAGCTTGTACCTGTGTAGCTGTCCTTTGCAATCGTCCATTGATTTCCGGCAGCATCCTCCTCCTCTGTCAGCTCTAAATCACACTCCGGCGCGCTGCGCTTGGTTCCGTACATCTCGCATTAATATGTGGAACAGCAGATCCAAAAATTCCGGACACACCTTTACTCCTTTGGCTGCACATACTTTGCTCGGTGCTCCAGTGCTTCCCTTCGTTACCCTAGATCGAGTGTCCTCCACCTCCGATGAAGACGATATATCAATTGGCGAAGTGGCCCTATCTCCCGACTTGGATGGAACCCTAGCCGCGGGCGTCTGGGTAGCATTTCTCGCAGTCGCCACCGTCCTAGCTCCTGCTGCGCTGACATGCGGCGTGCTCAGCGAATCCAGTCCCTGCCCTATTGTTCAGACACCCGCTAACTCCGCGCCCATCAAGTGCTCACCTCTGAGTCGGATTCCTCCTGCTTGCGTGCACGAGCATTCTTTGGTGTCCGCTTTGCTCTTGGTGTGCTGGTCCTAGGACTGCGCGAACTCCTCGATATGCGCATGGGAGTACTGGCACTGGGTGACCGCGCCGCTCCTTGTGACGACCTCGGCGTCTTCAACTAGCGCACATTCAGCCCCGAACATCTTTCTCCTGTTGTCACAATGCTTACCTGCTGTGCCATTTCTTTCTCCGCTCTTGCGCGTGCCCTCTCCGCCTCCTTCTCTGCTTTAACGCGTGCCCTCTCCTCGTCCTTCTCCGCTTTTGCCATGTCTTTTACCTGCCGCTGAATTAACGACCAGTCATGACATTCAATCATCAAAGAGGCTCACCAAGCGAGCGTCCTCGCATGCGCGTTCGTGCGCAGTCCGCTTACGTTCCTTCTCCAACATATGTGCAGTCTGGATCTCCTCCATTTCTTCCTTGTGTGCCGGCGACGGGCTTCTCTGCGGCGGCACTGTGACCTTGCTGCAGGATGGACACTGTGAAGATGTGAGTACTCAAATATTCGACACAACTTGGCACTTACAACGCCAAACCATTTCCCAGCGTTCAAAGGATTGTACGCCAGTTTCATGTTCAAAAACCGGTCACAACCACGGCACTGACACCTCGCAGGCTTGCGGCCCTGGGAGCCTCTCGCAGCGACACGTTTGAGCTTGTCTGGGTAAGCCGAATACCTCTTCGGAGTCTTCTTGACCTTCGACTTCTTCATGTAGTACGTTCTTTTGATAGCGACCATTATTGAACAACAAAAGCGCGTACCCCGAGGGTGGTATCGACGAGGGCCACCTTGTTTGCGGCAGAGCGATGCGGCGTAGGTCAGCAAGGAAAATTCCCGTTGGGGAATCCAAATATTTGGGGCGACGCGTCGACTGAGTCATCGGGCGGATGCAAAGCTTGCTACAAGATGTATCCGTGGATGTGACCTTTCGACACGTCCGTGGGTGTCTAGTCAATGTCCTAGCGTGGGCGCTAGTATTACGCCTCCCTGCTGGTGCTAAGCAGTGCTAAAGGCACTGCCGCGTGGCTCGCCTGGGTGTCCATCGATATTTACTTAGTTGTATTCAACTTGTACTCTATTATATGATCTAGTTCTTTCGCCCTCCAATTCTCACAGCCAGACTTGAATGATCAGTGAGTTTCGCGTGTGCAGCATGGTAATCAGGTGGGGAACTCACAGATCCTCTTGTCTAGCCCTCGAGCTCGCGGTGCGCACGCGCTGCGGTCGTCTCATCCCGTTCTCTTCGGTCGAGCGTGTCGTGGTGCTTGATTTGCCCGCTCCATCGACCTCTTTGCCTGCTCGTTCAGTGGGGGGTCCGACTTTGTCACGCTTTGAGGTCCAGGTCTTCATAGCAGTTTTCGGAGAGGCCTCAACTTCCGTTGTCTGACGTTTACCCCGCTGTGCGCGAACCTTCTTTCCTTGCGACGTCAGTCTAGCCACGCCGATTACGCCATTTGTAGCACCCGGTGTCCGAGTGATTGCCTCAGCGACTTCCTGCCCTGCACAAGCGATCGCGTGCGAGTCGCAAAGGGCCGTTGCAGGTGCCTCCGCGCCACTTTCACTGCCTCCTCCGACTGCCAGCAACGTATCCTTTGGTCCTGAACCTGCGATAGTGGGTTGAGGTGTGACGGGTGGCAAGGAGTCAAAGCGCCCGAGGGCTGCTCTGGGTGTGACTTCAGGAGTTTCGACCGCATCAACCGCAGCCATGGGCCGTACTGGAGTCTGTGGAGTGGAGACAGCCTGGGTTGCGATCGATGGCCTCTCGGCTCTGGGCGTCACTTCTTCCACGTACGCATTGCTTCCTGTGCCTGATCCAGCAGAACTCGCCAGTAAGGAGCCCGCGCTCACGCCCGAAGATTCCCCAGACTGCGGCAGCGAAGAGCCTGTGCTCGCGGAGGCTGAAGTGCTGCGACTTGCTGATACGCTTTCAGCAGGTGCAGTGCTGACGCGCTCGCTGATAGCCATATCCCAGATCACCTTGCGCCCCACGCCATCCACAGGATCGAGCTCTGTAGAAGCAGCATGGGCATTATCTCGTCAGCTTACCCGACAACGACGTACCTTCAAAGCAGTCAAACATGAATTCCTCAAAATAGTTGCACAGACGATCGCGGAAAAGTCCGCGCTCCATTATCAACCGCCGTTCGAAGGTGCGGCCGTCCTTGTCGACACCGGCACATTTACTGCTGGCTTGATCAACGACACGCCAATCCGATCTGTGTCAAACACTCACATACCGGCGTGCAGCTCCCCGTACTGGTCCATGTAGCCGAATAAGGTCAGAGATACCATTCCGGTCAGTTTTAACCAATGGCTAAGGGTACCCTCCACGGTCAGATCGATTCGTTCAACGTGCCTGTGGCCCAGGAAGGTATGAGCACAATCACCCTGAATATGATACACTCTGACTCACTTCACTCGAGCCTTCTCCAAGTCATGTTTCTCTTCTTCTGTCAGAACCTTTCCCAATGTCTCCTCTTGTTCTTCAATCTGGTCGCGCTCCTGTTGTTCATCGTTGGCACGCGTGTTGAACTCGTCTCTCTGATCCTGCCTGAGTTCATCCCATGCTTTCCGCATTGCCACAGTCCACCTCTAATTCCAGTGTCCCCAATATCCTTGCTGTTACTGCGCTCGCGTTTGAAAAGATCCCAACCGGTCAGACAGCACGCTCGCTTGACCTTATTTGCCTTGCCCTTGCCAACGGCCGGCGGCCGAGCCTGCCGTTTCTCACTGTGATTTTTAACCCAGTTATAGATTCGCTGATAAACTGTGAGTCTCTGCCAAAACAGCAAGGATTGTGCACTAACGTCTGCCACTCCGTCAAGGCGTGCAATACACTCCTCTGGTGTTTCCTCGCTACTCGGTTTGACATTGGCGCGCCCCGCTCCAGACTTCCTGGACGCCTTCCGCAAGTTGAGCTCCTCGGTAGTTTCGGCTTTGAACGGCTTGGAGTACTTCAAGACGTACTTAGCCGCAATCATGTTGCTTGCTTTCCGGAGGGCCCCCGGATGTCCAGACCGCAGCTCAGCTCGTACAGCCTCCGAAGTGTATTCATCTTCTAGGAGGTTGAGCTCCTTGGTCAGCCACTTTGTTTGTCCCATGTTCAGATGTCAAGAGGTAGGAGGAGGGCAGGCATCGGGCAGACGTGTATATGCTGAGATAAAAATTTGAGATGACCCAGACGTGGTCAGATCTGCCGTGGCTGACCTCAAACAGGAAGGCCGTCGGGCAGAATCTCAATCGTATGTTATGTAATTACTCTTCAATGCATCATTGGCTCAAAATGTCGACTCATCCCCTGGAAGATTGTGTTGACATAGATACTGCTTGGCTACATATCAGACAGACCCCACTGACGAATACATAGACCCCCCTCCCCCTTCTTTCATACGCCCTCTTTCTGAAACTAGGGACGTCAGGATACAAGTCTCGAGAATAATGATGCGCGTACCTCCTGCACCCCTCGACGAGCGACACTCTGGAATTGATACCTGACCCATCGATAGATGCGCTATCAGATGGGCAATCAGCAGGAAATTCGGGAGTATAGTTCAAATGGCGGCTTTACCTCCTCGGCCTGCAGGCGGCGAAGGAGCCATTCTGTGTGAGACTCAGCTGGTAGTGGTCTGAGATTGCGGTGACCAGCCGCGGACGTATACAGAGATTGACGGGTGAGGAATTGCTCATCGGTTTCTGCAGGGCGCAGGTGTCCAAATGCGAGCAGGTATCGCTCTTGGAGAATCGCGACTACTAGGTGAATATAGCCGCGAGGACGAGTGGTGATGAGAGCAGCGACTTCTGGCATGGCATAGATGGCTTCAAGTAGATCGCATTTGACAGGCA
Source organism: Obba rivulosa (assembly GCA_001687445.1). Classification (NCBI taxonomy): domain Eukaryota; kingdom Fungi; phylum Basidiomycota; class Agaricomycetes; order Polyporales; family Gelatoporiaceae; genus Obba; species Obba rivulosa. The sequence continues at coordinate 16,273 of KV722431.1, read as the reverse complement.
ACCAGGCTCGGACGGGCATCAGAGTTGAGATGTTAGAGGTATGATGAGAGTGGCAACAACGGAGAAGCGTCGGCTCGCTAGTCGGCTGCGGCTAACTCACCCCCCACCGTCGCCCACATCAGTCAACAGACCATTAGCGAGGCCCAAATTTAACTCCTGGTACACAGCGCTCTTACATAGCAAACCAATCTACTATATACTCAAGCCCACGGGCATACACTGGACTCTACATTCCATAGGTCTTGTTGATTAGTGAACAATTGATACTGTTGACAATGGTCATAACGGGTCTTCAGAGGTCAGCCGAGCTGAACAAACTTACCTACGACCCTGCATAACTAGTGCTTGATCCATAGTAGCTTGCTGAATTGCACTGAGGCCTTCGCCTTGCGAGAGCAGGTCCATAAATTGATGGTAAATGGCAACTATTCGCTGCTGATAGTGCTGCCAAAGTTCCTCAGGCATTTTCCCATCAATGTACTCATAGGCATAATCAGGCAATTCCGGTAGATCCCCGCGCATCTGCTCAGCCATGAACTGGGGTTGATTAGCAACCTGCATGCACCAAGCGAGAAGCCAGCCTTCGCCATGGGATCGCCGCATGTCATCTTCCATGGCCAAGAGGGAATTCCAGACGTCTATCACAAATATACGCAGCAAGCGCCTATCTACTATCAGCAATAAAGACTCACTAGTAGTCTATATAGCAAGACTTGAAGGGGAGACTAGGGGCAGTGCAATAGGACTATAAAGACCTAAGCAGTAGTCAAAGCAAGTCAAGTAGAACGCGATGAGATTGAAGCTGGGGGACACCTGCCCTAGCTGCCTGCTTATATACATGAGGGCCCAGTCCCCCAGGGACTGGTGCCAGAGGTACTACTATCTAAGCTACCTTATTCTATTGGCTACTTAGCCCTATGACTCATCCAGCGCTGCTGGTGAGTCATCCAGTGGGGCTATGACATCATCTAGCTCCACATCCGCATGGTTCCTCCAAGCTGGACCCTTTCAGAACCTTCCAGGGGTTTCCATCACCTTCTAGCACATTCTGCACGCTTCTAGACCTCTTCTAGACCCTGGCCATGCCCAGCCAAGCCTAGACCTGTGACCTGTGACTCTGGGACACCTCCACATGTGCGCACATGTGACTGCTATGTCACGTGACCTGCCTGGAGCCTCTCAGGCTGTCACTACCAGCTAACTCGTCACTGTTATTGAGAATAGAATACTACTCTTCTGCCACTACTCTAGCGCTGCTTAGGCGCTAATTCGAAAAACTGTGACAATGTCGGCTTCAGCGTGGTGCATCCAGGGGAGATAGTGGGGATCGTAGCGTGGTGATTTGTGCACAGTGTGATTGGTGTAGACTCTATTTGCAATGAGAGATGAAAGTCGGACGCCATTATTGAAAGCCACACTTACTCTATCCAGCCATTCAGCTCATCACAGCTGTGCTCCTACAGTAATTGCCTTGCCACCTTGCTTATTTTACGACGGCCGAGCCTGTGAATCGCGTTGTAGTCTCGCTGATATGCTTGACGTGCGTCCGTGTGTTTAGTGGGCGTGAGTGAGTGATAAAATAATCCATAATTGAACCTGCCTTTCATACGAGGACCTTGACATTTGAGGATGAGTCATGTTGGCGGAAAGGTAGGGGAGGTTGAGGAAAGAGTGCAGCAGTGTTTGCGATATGAGTACACAAAGTCAGCCACAATATTGGGTAGGTGCAGTAGCGTGCAACTGACCGCGACTCGTGTGTGAACTGGTACGCTCTGGATTCAGCATGGCTGCTCTTTTGACACGATATTCAAACTCCACTCCTTTTCACCAACAGCATGGGGCATATTTTGGGAGCACATCCTTGCAAGAATCTGCTGCTCGACTGCAGGACAACTCGTGTGAGCTGGCAACCCGTGTGTTTGACTGCTCAGCCACCTGCCTGCAAGCGCTGGCTGAGAGGCGCCAATTAAGGCGCTGGGTGCAGACTTTGTGAGCATGTGTTCACCTGGCCCTGCTTCGCACAAGGCGGGGCGCCTTACTTGTACCTTCGACCATCCGCCAGGGTCTCCCCGCAAATTAAGGTCTGTGGCGACTGACTCCGCTCGTCGATACTCAGCATGGGGCCAGGCACGGAAGCTGAAGAGCAACGAGCTGAAGAGCAACGAGGACCGTAGGGGAGAGAAGATGCAGGGCCTCAATGACAGCAAGGATGCGGAAATGTTTGCAGTGATCCCTGCACCTGGAGATGACCTGCAAGAAGCCGTGAAGGTGGGGGAATCGAAATCCCAACCTCCCAAGCCCTCTATGGTGAGGCGGTGTCTTGGATGGCAGTTCGACTTCGTTGATGATGATTTTTTACAGCCGCGTTCGAGCTGTCTAGCCCAGTTCGTTGAACGATGGGCACGTCGGGCCTTGGACATGTGGTTGACTCATGAGCAACTGCCGTCCCATCATACATGTCAAAGATGCAACCAGAATGTCAACACCGCCTACCGCTGCAAGGAGTGTTTCCAATTGCCGCTGTCGTGCAGCTCATGTATTGTCATGGACCATCAGTCCAATCCATTCCATCGAATTCGCACCTGGGATGCTTCACAAGGGTTCTGGGATAAGCAAAGTCTGAGCGAGCTTGGGCTCACTCTTAACTTGGGCCATAACGGACGTAAATGTCTGGTCGCACTGGGCGAACTGCGGCGAATGACATTCATGCATTCATATGGCATAAATGACCTTGGCGTCTGCTTTTGCACATGCCTGGACAACGAGCTTGAGGGTATGCCCGATGCCCTTCAGCTGATCGCAGTCGGAATGTGGCCTGCATCGTGGGACAAACCGATGTCAGCATTTACGATCGATGTGATGAAGCAATTTCACCTCCTATCGTTGCAATCACAAATGTCAGCCCAAGATTTCTTCTGATATTTGCAGCGCCAGACGGATAACATTCAAACAGACCTTGTACCAATAAGTCCCAAGTACTTGACGTGCCGTCATGCTCATAATGCAGCAGGACCATTATCGTGAACTCCTGCGGGCAATGCAAGAGTTCATATGGATCTGGGCTATGAAGCGCGCTGGGCAGGAGCCGGCTCGTAGAATGACCCCTAGATGCCTAGGCATATTGTGTCCCACATGCCCGCAGCCAGGTATCAACATGGATCCTCAGGGGATGCCTCGTCCAGCACATTTGAGGTGAGAATGATGAGCTGGTTGGTGAAAGACACAGTGCAATGACGTAGAACCAGATATTTAGATGCGCTGTACCATACCGTTGACGGGAATTTCCACCAGAACCAGCATGAGAAGCCCTTGGATCCAGACGACTTCGCACTGTTAGAAGGTGCCGGCTACTTCGCCGACATGCAAGACCTCGCCACATTCCAAAAGCAACTTGGACCGCTCGAGAAGGAGGTATGTTGTGTTCTGACAATTTACGTGTAATAGGGGGCTGAAGCGAGTGATGTCTAGCCCAGCACTTGCCACAAGTTCGGCGCAATGGAATACGGTGGTTACGGTGGGCGTGTGTCCGGAACAGTCGGCCTCAGTTGTGCTCGTCACATGTTCGTATTACCTGGGGGCGGTGTGGACCTTCAAAAGGGAGAAAGGTGTGTAGTGATTCATAGCTGGTGTGCAACTGAACTGACGGTTGCACGAAGGTTCGCGAACGTCGATTTCGCCATGATCTCGGGACTGCAGCGGTGGATGCCACTGCTACTACACATCTCAGGCTACGACATCAACTGCCAGTATCGGAAGAATTTCGAGAAACGAATGGAATGGTTCCGGACTTACCAAGGAAGTCTGCGCTCGATCGCTCACGTGAAATTTCCAAAGATGCTGTCTGTCATTGGGAAGTTTCATCTGCCAGCACATAACTCGTCCTGTAGATACAAATTTTCATACTACTGGATGCCAGGAGCTGCGATGACGGACGGGGAAGCACCTGAGTGTATCTGGGCGGTTCTGAATGGTCTGGCCGCGCGCACACGGGAAATGGCGGCGGGGCATCGTCATGACATAATCAATGACCACCACTCGGATATGAACACGCGGTGAATGCATATGACGGGTGAGTCGCTCCAATGGTGCGGACGGACGGATGACACTGACTGAGAGAAGCCCGTGACCTGGCCGCGAAGCACAAGGTAGCCAAAAGGGAGTGTGAGGCCGTTCGCGAGGAAGTGAACAAGATCGAGGCGCAAGTCGCAGACGAGACACTCCGGGAATGGAAGAGAGATGAAGAAGTGTACCTGCGGGATGTCGTGGACCTCAAGACTCACCCCAATCTCAAGAACCCTTACGAACTCGACAAGGGTACTGGTGCGTTTTATCTTGGCTGCTCGAGCAGTGCCAACAACTTATGCTGCGACTCAGTGTTGTCGCAGAAGCAAGTACTTGCGAATTTGAACCAGCAAGCCGGTGGTGAGAGGACTGTGGAACGGCATGGTCTCATTGGTGTACTGCAAGAGGGGATCGAGCTTCAAGAGTTGAGGTACGCGGTTTGATTCTGGTGGATAACGGATACACATCTGATGTACTATATATTCAGGTTAAGCATCTGTCACGAGCTGACAGAGAGCAGCACATCGGAGACCCTGAGTGACGAAGTCAAAGTGAAGGTCGAGCGATTCCGCAGCCGCCTCGACGTCTGGCGCGAGCTTCACGATCTATATCTGCGACACCACATTGCGTCGGCATGGACGGAAGCAGCGACAGGCCCCGACAGCCGCGAGGAGTTGTCGTCGGAGCGACCGTGCCGGGACGACGACGTGGATGCGTGGATTGGGGGCTCGCAAGCCGAGGAGCAAGCCACGCTGAAAGCCATCCGCATAGAACTGCCATCGGACCTGGAGAGCAACGTCATGCACACGGAGAGCATGAAGGTTGCGGTGGAAATTGAGAGGCAGTTACGCGAAGGCCAAGCTCAGGATGCATTGGCAGAAGTGCGAGTTCACCTGATAACGAAGTATTCCTTGAGTCAGAAGAAGCGCAAGGAGCCAGGGAGTCAGGCAGCCATGACACGGTCTCGGCAGAACCTCAAGAGGAAAGGGGAAGCGGTGGAACGTGCAGCAGAAGTATACCGCCGTGCACGGGTAGCTGTCTTAGCTCTATCGCGAACGGCAGAAGACTGCAAGCTGCGGGAGCTTCGGGCCAGTGACCTCGTCGCGTTCATGGTGCGTGACGAGGATCGTATGCTTGGCGATAGCCAGAAGAGTTCTTCCTGGATCTGGGAGGACTGTTCGTGGGTGAAGATGTCGGAAGATAGGGATATAAAGAACTTCGTGAAGAATGGTGAGAGCAGTGATTCTTTCTAGATCGAGGACTGACGGGAGTGCGACAGCGCTGCGTGTTCATTGGTTCAGGCGGCATGCGCTGTGTGCTAGGTGGTCGGAGGAGACACTACTTCTGGAAGAAGAAATGAGACGGACTTTACGGTTCTTCTGGTACTGGCTGCAGTTATGGCTGAAGAAGGGTGAATCTGAAGAAGGACTCGAGCGCCCAGGTCATGCGGCATATGCTCGATGGTGAGTACGGTGGAATTGAACAGAAGCTGGGATCTTACAGAATCGTCTAGGCAAGCATACCGGTACCAGCGGCTTCTAGGTGACGCTGTGAAGCGCTTTGCGGGAAAGGTGAATACGGTGTAAGGGAGCGACAGAGGACAGATACATCGGACAGCAGTAGATATATCCCCGTCTTTGCATGTACGAGGCAAGGACATTTGCGACAGTACGCGATAGCTTCATGGGAGTTTGAGGGGAGTAAGTAGCAGGTGTCCAATGGCAAAGGGGTCTGTAGCAGGTCTTCAAGGTGTCTCAGTATGTACAAGGATCGAACTTACGTTGGTCCTTTTTTGTGTTCTTCATCACTTGGAAAGATGTGTGAGTGACACGGTGCTCAGATGCATCTGTGCGACTTAGATGCATTTGCACCCCAGATGCATCCTACCTCAGATGTGCATCCATACAGCCCGCGGATGGTATATGCAGATGTGTCCGTGATTGTACATTGACGAAGATACATCCTTGAGCATGCGTGACACGGCATTCAGGTGCATCCATGCGACTCAGATGCATCCATGCGACTCAGATGCATCCGTGTGACTCAGATGCATCCGTGCAACTCAGATGCATCCGTGCAACTCAGATGCATCTGTGCAACTTAGATGCATCCGCACTACAGATGCATCCTACCTCGGATGTGCATTCATACGGCCCGCGGATGGTACATGCAGATGCATCCGTGATTGTAGATCGACGAAGATACATCCTTGAGCATCCGATAGTCATTCAGGATACATCTGGCAATGTGAAGTCACTCGGGCCCGAGGTGGAATGGAAGTCGGAGGCGAGAGATTCATCACCACAGAATGTTCTCCTAAGCTTGTTCTGGTTTGGATTAGTCGCCACACAGAAGAATGTGAATAACAGCATGAGCCATGTCAGAGTTTGAGATGGCGACGGCCTGCCGACTTGACGCCGTGCACAAGCATTTTCCTCTTAGAGTCACATCCACTGGTGGTTCTGAATTCTTCATTTACATTTGGCTCGTGACCATACAATCGGACAAGGAAAAGGTTGGAAATTCTATTCACGAGTTCTGCCTCTTGACTTCTGCCAGCTACTCATTTGAGTTATTACGCTCAAGACGCTATCGTGGACTCACAAATTACGAGTCGCACAGCAGGATCTCTGTAGCACGACGACGGCATTGCGCTCATTTTTGATTGTGAGTTGCAATCCATTTCTGAGCTGATATCTAACGATGCTCCAGACCTAGATTTTGAGGTGTACGACCCGATAGTGCTATGCAGAAGGCCCACTGGTGCTTCCGAGGCGGGATGTCTCTGTGCCAGACCCAGTTTGCCATTGAGGCCTGCTGATGAACGTGATGCCTACAAAGGCAATAGGGCCAACAGAACACTCTTTGGTATGTTGTATCTTGTGATTTGCGAGCATAGGTCTCAACACAATATTTGCACGTGTGCGTTGCAACTCGGTCGTTCCCCATGCTTAGTGCTTCCAGAGCGAAGACTCTGAACTGCCAACTGCCTCTTTCTCTTATTTGCGTCAAGGTCTTTTCTAGAGGATGCCAAGCGATTACGTGGCTGTTTACACGTTGCTAAACGCTAACGGCTCTCAGCGATGTACGGGGCTCTATACAGCAGCAGGCTTGCACTACACCTGCCCAGGCCGATTGCGCGATTCGTATGTCCTGGGAACATCCCGTCACCTTGCTCACCCGTGTGCACGTACCGCACCGGTCTTAACCCGCCCTTTCATGCCCACCTATGTGCTGCCCTTCCATCTATCGGCCATCTAGACTCTAGACACGTCTCTCGCCAGTTAACAACCCCACAGTTTTCTATGCTCAGGAAATTGACAGTACTACCATCAGGAAAACTACACCCCATCTTGATGATCTTGGCCAGGATCTACAAGACAGGGAAGACTCCAAGACCACCATCTTGCCCAAGCCAAGTAGGGTTTCTTGGCAAGACGGTTAGTCTTGATGAAGACCATAAAGCCACTCAAGACCGCCACAGATGCCACATAAGATCATTCAAGCTGATTACCAAGATCGCTGAAGATGTCTCGTTGGGTCTTACACCATCTTGAATTAATTTATATCCCACTCATGCCAGGCTTATCAGCTAAATACCATGTATATTATCGCCCTCCTTCGTGTATATGTAGGGATATATAGGCCTACTTCGTGTATGTGTAGGGGTATATAGCTATTTTTCTGTCTACTACACCCAGTGTGCAATCAGAAATTACCCCACCAATGCAGTAGCGAGACTCAACCGCCCTAGTATTGTGTTAGCATGGCATCTAAGTTGAGATAATACTAAGAGACTTACGATTATTCATCACCAGCCTCACTCCCATGGTTCGAAAACCACCAGTCATACACCTCTAGTCAGTGCATATGCAGAAATGGATGAAGTAAACAGCCCGTCAAGCATGACACCAAGTTATAACAATGTGAGAATGGGTGAAGCAAGCGCAACGAACGCTATGGCCCCGCAGCGTGGCCGTCCCCCTCCATCAGCGGCCCGTCCAATGGTGGCAGCTCTTCCTCCTCCTGTTCCGCAATCGTGCTCCTCGAGTCCAGCGTCGAGCTCGACAGCATCCATGCGCTCAATGGCCTCCGCGCGCTCAATGGCCTCCTCGGCGGGCTGAGGAGACCCGTTATGCTGCTCACGCTGTTCCCGCTGACACAGCTGCCCTGCCGCGGCGTGCCGACGCCTGCCATGCTCGACCAGCTGCCCTCTCCTCCCATCGCGCTGAACTCATCATACGCGTGTGCAGACCTAGGCATCCCGAGGTCAGCAACGTCCTGTGAGCATGCACGCGCAAGCAATAGCATGCCGACACCCTCGCTCAGCGTCCGACCGTGCATGGAGCCGCCCTCATGGGCATCCATGCCAGGCAGGCGGAAAGGGAACGTCGCGGACATCAGCGTCTCGGGCTCGGCAGGCAGGAGGGGGGTGTACGCATCTGTGGGGGCCTCTTCATCCTCTTCATACTCTGCACCGAGGATCTTCTGCACGCGTGTGCCAAAGCCGAACTCGGTGTCATCCAACGCACGCTCCTCCATGGCCATGCACCGCTTGTATGTGTCGAACCGGCGCATGTGCAGCGTGTCCTCAGCTGGGTCGAAGCCCGTGCCGGGCGGGCTAGCTCATTGAGCATGCATGCCGAATCAAAGATTGCACGAGAGTGGTTGAAGTGAACAGCTTGTCGAGTATACATGTCGAGTCAGAGATAGCACAAGAATGGGGAAAAGTGTGAGGATGGCAGATGTGAGGGCACTGGGCATGAGGCCAAGGATGAGGGTGACAGGTGCAGGAGAATGGCTGCTGGCAGGCATGGGCAGGCACAGGGACTCTGAGCGCAAGGACCAGTACACCATATACATGGTAAGAGAATACATTGAGACCTCCGGCAGAAGATGTTCGCGAGTGGCAGAGTAAGATGAGCAACACGCAAAGTTCTTCGCGGCCTGGACAAACAGCACCAAACATGATGCCATTTAAGCGTCTGTGTTGCACCGTCTCGATAATGCCAATTGCAAATGTTCTTATAAGTTCTGTATGTAGGTTACTAACCTTATGAAACCTGAGTACGTTTTGTATGATTTCTGCCAATATTTTTGTGGCTATATATGAACTTAGAATTTGGCAACCCCAAGAGAGTACAAGACCATATCCAAGCCACCTAAGATACTGTGATCAAAATGAAGATCATCTTCCAAGACTCAAGACAGCTCAAAACAGCTCAAGACATCTCAAAAAGCATGTAGTTTTCCTGATGACGGTTTTATCGCTAACTCTCACTCGAGTACCCAGAACCCAGCATCAACTCATTCAGACAGAAAAGGACTTGATCGTGCCGATAAGCCTTTGAACGAATATGGAAGAAATAGTACGCATAGCGCGACCGTTGTATCTGACATTGTGCAGGTGCCGGAGGCTCATACTGAGTAATCATGCAACTGGGAAGACTGTCGATGATCTGGTGCATTCTCAGCCAGCAGTGTTCGTGTATATAGAACACCCAGCGAGAAGCTCATGCTTGGATTATGCTTGCTTGCATTACATTAACGAGAACAGGCCAGCACGAAGCTCCTCGCAGTATGTATCTAAACTCAGACATACACTGCCAAGGCCTTCAGTTGCTCGACTCGTTATATGGGCGTGACCCTGTCACCACTGTCGTGCCTCGGTTCGGTTTTCTTTCTGCAACCGCCATCTCGTTGAGTAGAGGCGACGCTCGAACTGTTATATTCCACTCTGTTTGTCTCGTCCATACACCTTCTCTGGAGGAATGTGAGAGGGTGTAGTGTGTGCCATCGATGCAGTGCTCCTCAAGGCTGGCGGTTTCAGCGGCGGCACTTACAGGCCCCAGGACGCCCCCAAGCGATGGTCTGAGAACAGGCCCGGTATCGCCCACACTCAATATTACTCCTGATGGCATGGTCAAACTTCACGTATTTGCATCAGTCAGTATTCATAGCACGAGCACTAGCAGGAGCTGCAGAACCGTGCTCGTCACTTGCAGGAGCACAAGCGCCAGCAGGAGCGCCTTAAACATAGTTCCATAGCCCACGCGTTAGACATGCTTCTTGCATGGTTCGTATCATACTTGGCCACACTGCCTTTGCACCCTTGCATGTCTACCACCACCATCGATAGTATCACAGATAGCTTTAGCGACCTCATCTGCCATGATGCAGGCATCCGCCCACGAGTCTGAACCTGGCCAGCAGTACGTGAACATTTCGAACTGCCTGCTCTTAGCGATGCTAATAAGACACAGAGCCAGCCTAAAAATAGCTATCAAAGGTCTTGTCGCTTGTAAAACTTGCGCGATCCACCGCTCATTTGTGCAATAGCAATCCATGTCCATCCCAAATCAAATGAACGTCGTCTGAAATTGACCATCAAACTCACCACATGTGACACTACTGAGCACAAGTCCTTCTACTTGAAGAAACCAGGCGTCTTGAAATGGGACCTGAAATCTCCACGGTATGTATGGCTGTAGCTATGTCTTCCGCTATTATACAACCCACCCTCTGGTACGATAGTGAAATTCTTTCTGGAACACCACTCGAGATTTACTAGACACCCATAACAAGTTTAAAGCCGCTTATCGCGATAACGTTGCACTACGAGGACCTCATAGATAAGATGGAGAGTAGAACGGGTAGTGTAGCTGGTGAGTGTGCTACCACTGCCAGATCAGGTTTCTGGACTCACACTTCTTCAGAGCACAAATATGAGTGCGACCAGGATAGCGCCGAAGTCACTGTAATATTCATGTCAATGATAGTAAGTCTGATAAAGCATCGATATCGCGCACCGCTTTGCTGAAGCTCACAACTCCAAGCCTAATATCCGACCGGAAGACCTGAAGAATATTCAAGACATTGCTCGCAGGCGCAAAAGTATTCTTGATAGTCTTGGAAGGTGGAAGGACATCCTCAAGACTGTCAATGCCTATGGAGGGGCACTCGCAGAAGTGAGTGACTCATGCTTGCGCAAGTGGGTAGGACAAGCTTCCAACACTAGTTTAGTTGCACCCAGCGGTTAAGCCTGTTATCGCCTGTATCAAAGGGGTCTATGACGTAGGGATTGCTCTTTCCCTCACGCAATCTCAATATTTGACGTACATGCTCTCCTGCAGATTTTGAAGAAGCAGAAAGAAGAAAACGACAATGTTCTGGACCTCATTTCCGACATGTCTAACATAATCGGCTATATCCTGGACGTGGGCCAGTTTGCTACCATTGCACAACTCAAGACTGTGATCGAGGAGGCGAAGGTCAATGCAAGAGGTGTCTGATCTTGTCACTGAGCGTGGCCAATGAAGTCACTGGAGTCCGTGCCCTTTCTTCTGTGCACATATCGGTTTGTACTCATATATTATCTATAGAGGATGCTATGTCCTTCCTGACGTCGAGTGACCAAAAAGGATCAATAACCTGAAGGCCAAGTTCGCTCGCTTTAAGGAGAGATTTGACCGCAGTGTCAACGTGCAAAGTGCGGAGAATGTGGAAGTAATTAGAACGCGGCTCAAGAAGTTCGGTGCGTCCATTCACGTTTCTTGCTATCCATCAAGAGCTAAAATGGTTATTCAGCATCAGTGCAGGAGGAATATGCATATCTGAAGGAGCTCAACCCAGGTTACACCAAGTCGGACCCACCACGCTGTCTCGAGGGCACTCGGAAGTACATACTCTTGGTGATTAGAGAATGGACAAATAATCTTAATTCGCCTAATATCCTCTGGATCAGCGCATATCCTGGCACTGGGAAATCGACCATTGCGTTTACCATTGCCGCAGAGCTCGAGTGGTCACATCGCATGGGCACTATCTTCGCTTTTGATCGCAAGTCTGGGATGATGTGGAAGGGCCGAACAGCCCCCCAGGGAGACGTCATTTTCTTTTATTTTGATCGCTTACTCGCCCGTGATCTTGCGGCCCATCTTGTTTTCTTTTTAGAATCCCCATCTTCCTCCATCGTTCCCACTCGTCGACTCTGCCCCGATTGGCCGCTCTTCTAGTACTCAGGCCGCTTCTCTTGAATAGGTCACACGGTCTTCTTCGCCCGAAATTCTCCCCGGTCGTTCTTTGCACTATACGGTTTCTCCTTCTCTCTATCTCTTATTTACCCTCGTTACGGACTGTACAGCGCGGTCAACAGTCCGGACTCGGTTCTCGCGGTGCAAGACTCCTCAAGACCACTAAGGGCGGAGCGGGGTCAGACTACAGCACCGGGCACCCCGCATCTCGTTGGGGGCTGGGACTGCGGCTCGCAAATAGGGAGCCCGACACTGCTCAGTTCTAGACCCCCGCGAAGCCCGATATCGTGGACGGACTCCCCGCACAAAGCCGCAGCCACCCGGAGGCTTCGGTCCCGATTGGGCAGTTGCCTTGCTAAATATGGTAGTACTCTTGCATGCGACATCACAACGTCTGTCTGTTCATCTTCGCGTCTCAACCACTACGTAGTCGACCTTCTCGCGTTCTCTTTCTATTGGTCGGGCCCGATTAGCATGTGTTTTCTCATCCCTGTATTTATACGGCGTCGTGCCGCCTTCGAATGACACGCTGGGTCTGGTACAAAATCTCCTGCGCTTGGTACTCCGGCCTGGGACCTCTTTCGCCTACGCTCTCCCCACTTGGTCCCTCTTCGGGCGGTTTTTGGCTAGTCTCTGGCTCGTCTCGTGCTCGTCTCGTGTTGTTTCGGATGGCTGCCTACAGGCACACGCGCGCTGCGGTAAGTCTCTCGTGACCGATACCGCGCTGATTGGCTTGTTAGTTTTGCACACGTTCGACTACGACGCTCGCCGCCGCTCCGACGAATCACCCCTCCACAGACGAGACTGTTGTAATTTCCCATTTTGGTACGTCTCGCCACCGAGCGGACTCGGCACTTGCCGGCCATGCTAGGTATAAATAGAAAATTTCCATACCGTAGTTTACATTCATAATTCATATATTCTCGCTCGAACGTGCTTGATTTTCAACAGGTTATGAGCCCCGCCCACCCCTACTGAACACACACCTAATCGACACTCGACGTTCATTCGCCCCTCACGCCAATCTCACTTATCTCGGCTCCCGATATGGTCGCCGCTAATGTCAACTCGCTTCTCACGAGCGTCCCGAAACTCAATGGCGAGAATTACCATGACTGGAAATTTTCCATGTCAATGATCCTTCGCCGAGCCGGTGTCTGGTCCGTTGTCAATGGCACTCTCATGCGCCCGGATGCCCCTACCGAGGCAGCCGCCTGGGATGCACTCTCTGAGGAGGGTCTCACGGCCATTGCTCTCACTGTCGAGCAGAGCCAGGTCCCATACATCCGGGACTGTCAAACCGGTCCCGCCGCCTGGGAAGCCCTCGCCGCTATCTACCAACGCTCGAGCCGCGCAAATCGCATTATGCTCAAGCGCCAACTGTTTATGGCAACACACGACACCACGAAGCCGATTGTCGATTTCATCACCGGGATCACGACAACTGCCGCGCGCCTCAAGGCTATCGGCGTCAATCTCGAGGAGGAGGAGATCACCGATGTGATCATCTACGCCCTCGCTCCGTCGTACGCTGGCATAGCCACTGCATTGATGCAAAGCCCCGAGGAGGAACTTACAGTCCGCTCCGTCACCGCCATCCTCGTTGAAGCCGAGGAGCAGCTCAAAAAGGAAGGCATCATTGAGCCTATTCAAGCCTACGTCGCCCGCACCAAGGACCGCTCTCGCACTGCCAATGCCGGAACTGGCCCCGCAAACAATGTGTGCTACCGCTGTGGGAAGCTCGGCCATATCGCGCGCTTCTGCACTGCGCACGCACCGCTCCAGACTGGACCAGCGTCAAATCAAGATGACGTGCCGCATCGCGCCAGCATCGCCCGCCACGACGACGAGATCATTCAACTGTTTTAGGCGCCGCCACGCCGTCGCATCAAAAGTCTGTCAATTCATTTGCTGGGAGGCCGGGCGCTCGCGGCAAGTAGCGGTTGATGGCCGGGAGGGCCGGAGTGATGCCGGAAGGTACCAGGTTCGGGAGGCCAGGGGAGCGCGACAGGTACGAGGGGAGGCTCGGAGGGTTGGCTCGGCGCTGGCGTAGCGGATGCTTTGGGGGATTGTCATGCTGTGAGCAATTTTTGTGTTGCGTCTTTGGTTGTTTTTCTCGCCGCCGCTCTCGTTCGAGTGGGCGTTTTGCACTTCAGTGGGCGCTTACAATATGGTTTTTTCACACGTTTTGTTTTTTCCTCTTATGTCTCTCTCTTTTGTGCTTCGCTCGGTGTCTCGCCGAGTGGGCGTGTTGTAATTTCCCGTTTTGGTACGTCTCGCCACCGAGCGGACTCGGCACTTGCCGGCCGCGCTAGGTATAAATAGAAAATTTCCGTACCGTAGTTTACATTCATAATTCATACATTCTCGCTCGAACGTGCTTGATTTTCAACAGAGACCGTCCGTTCTTTGGCGCCACGTCACATTCACCCTTGCCTGCGAGTATCCCAACTGCCGGAACCACATCGTTGCGGCACTGAAAGGAAAGCCATCTGGCTTGACGAACATCACGGCCACCGAAATATTCCATCAATTCGTCATTAATCCGCTTGAGAAGTGGGACTCACCACCGGCGAAGATCCCGCGCGACAGACTTCCAGTCCTTATCATCGATGCTCTGGACGGATGCGGCGGTCTCGGAGGATCGAGCGCCCCAGATCGCAAAGACGTTCTTTCCCACATTGCAGAGTGGACCAAGTTGTCCCCTCACTTCAAGCTTATCATCACCAGTCGTCTCGAAGACGATATTGGGCGTACATTCTTCACATCACCTCACCAGTCTCTTGATATCGGCACCGGAAATGCTGTGAGCTCCGAGTCGAGTCACGATATTCAGCGGTACATCGAGCATAGGTTCGACGAAATTGTGAAAGCCAACCTCGGTCTACCGTCGAATTGGCCTGGGAAGGATGTGGTGGACAGTCTCACAAGCCGCGCGTCAGGCATGTTCATTTGGGCGGCTACTGCGCTCAACTATATGGAGGATTTTCCGGGCGATGACCGTTTGGACGATATACAAGGCGGCACATTACCTCCGGGCGACGTACATGCTCTGTATCGACAAGTCCTGACCAAGTCATCTTCAAAATGGCGACCTCAGGAACACGCCAATTTCGTCGACCTGGTCGGCGCCATCGTTGTTATCCAGGTCTCCTTGACTGCGGCAGAATTCGCATGTCGTCTGGATATGAAGGAAACTGTAGTAGGAAATATCTGCAACATGCTTCGGCCGGTGCTCGCGAGTGGGGATACATTTCGCTTCGCACACCAATCGTTCGTCGATTTCTTGCTCGGCCATACGGATCAGTCTGCCACCGACCCAGTCAATGACGAGTTGTCATGTCCTGAGGTCTTTCGCATCGACCCCGCGGTAGCTCATCGTCGCTTGAGAGAATCGATGTTTCAGCTCATGAACAAGAGTCCCCGGTTCAACATCTGCGACATCGAGTCTTCCTTCGTACGCAATACGGTGCTTCCCCGATCTCAGGTGGAGAAGGCTATCGACCGTCCACTTTCATACGCATGCCGATTCTGGGGACTTCATATGGAGCAAATCCGACATGACACAAGCATAGCTTCATCAGATGTGACAGTGTTCCTGTGGGAGAAGTTACTATTTTGGCTGGAAGCTCTGGGAGTTCTTGGGGCAGTGAATGTTGCTGCTGCGGCATTGGCTTGTCTTGGCGCGAAGCTTCCAGTACTCGAGCACACAGTGAGCCGCACATACGTCATGTAATATACATTGTTGATGAACTGAATGCATTTTGTTTCGGATGTACAGGAACACGCGGTTGGAGACGATTTCAACTGTTACGAACGTCTACTCCTAGGAGTTCGAGCGGTGGTTACCCCTCAAGGAGGGCCTCGCCGCAGATGTGTAGCACTGGTCTCCAAGGTCAATGAAACGATGAACAACGCCTGAGCGAAATCCTGGTCGCGTCAAAGTCCCCTGTGTCGACGAGGTCCAAGTTGCGCACAACGAGGAGATCAAAGTGACCTTTTAAAGGTCCTTGATTGAGAGCGAGGGGAGAGTACAGGAGGTTCTCGACCTTGTTCTACCTAAGAGTAGGAGTGAACAGAGGATCTCGAAGATGGGGAAGTAGAGTAAAGGAAGGGGGTTTATATAGTACAATGGCCGATGTATGTGTGCGCGTATTAGTGAAGTGGCCATAGGTCGG
>KV722430.1:51350-108187 GCA_001687445.1 Obba rivulosa | reverse complement strand
CAACTTAATTCTGTACATGTACCGTCCTAGGGAGGTTGCGGCCGCAGGCGAAAGTAGACGATACGATAGAGTTTGGCTGCGAAGTATCCAGTAAGATCTGGGCAGGCTGTCCGGCAAAAGATCCAGAAGTTGCGATGAGCATCCTGCCTGAGGTCCGTAGAGCAAATGGAGTGAGCGGGGAATGATACCTATGGGAGGCGCAAACCCGTGCGAGCAGACGAAACGCAGGCTCAGGGGCAAGACAGGAGAAGCCAAACACGACCATACGAACCGTGCGAATCAGGGATCGCCGTTTTTTGGCGGTGGATCTGTTGCACCGATCACCTCTAAGACCCACTGCAGTAGCAGCGGGAAAATCGGTATTTTCCTGATGAATATGCTCGTCTCTTACTACTCAGGCTCATCGACAGACCGTTCGTTAGTTCTATGCAACTATGGCCGATATAAGCACTCTCTCAGACATGATATCTCGCAGAATTGTGTCTACAATCCAAATGCACTTCGATTGGTGCACGCTTTCCGATACTTGATACTTCGTGCCCGAACTCGACGTCATCCGTCAGAACGTGCTTGACGAGACTACGGTAGTTGTGGCTGCGGCACATCAGCTCATAGCAACATGGTTAGCCCCCAGTCAGTATGCAGTGAATGTTGTTAACCATGTACATGTAGCTCTCGGGAGGGGGCCCCGAGATCGTACATGTTGGCTGATATTTATGGGTCGTAGGTTCATACCACCGCAGCAATGAGCGTGACCATGTCGGGTCATGTCATTGAGAATTCGAAAGACGGAGGACCAGAGGTACATTCTGGCACATTATCGCTCTACGCGTACATTCTGAAGGGTATGGTGTCAGGGAATGCATGTCGACGATATTTCTGCCAAGAATGGTATGGACGCCAAGAAACTTGGTACGCCTTCTTAGAAAGATGATAATCGTATCCTAGCGCGCATCCTGCGCATCCTTGCAACATACCATATCTTCAAGGAAGTCTCTCCTGACGTCTTCGCCAACAATCGTATATCTTCGTCTCTTGATACTGGAATACTCTTTGACGCTGGAATACTCTTTGACGAGATAATCCGCAAGTAAGTACAACCACGTGGGGATGGTCAGAATTTTCTTGACATATGCGTTACTAGGCCTGAGGACAAGTTCCGGGCAACATCTAGCGCAGGCGCCCTCGCCGCTCTGTTAGACGTTCCATCCACTTATTCGCCTTTTGGTCCAGCCTGAAGTGTGCTGCACATTTGACTCATACAATGAGCGACCCGAAAACGGGATACTCGGAGATACTCGCTGATACAGCATTCAATCGCGCTTTCAGGACGAACCTTCCATTCCATGAATGGTTGAATTAGCCGGAGAATACGGCTATAATGAAAGGATTGGATGCAGCGATGACTGGGACTAGTCAAGTGGGAAATATACGGGAGGTCCTTACCGGTGAGCTTGTAGAAATATCTATTGTAGAGGCACTCAAGGTTTGTAAAGATGCTGTAAAGGATTTGAATGGAGCGAACTCCCTGAAGGAAGTCTAGTTGTTGACGGAGGAGGAGGAGTTGGAACAAGCACACAGGTCTTGTATGATGAGTACAAACACCTGAACTATGTTATACTGTATGCGCATTCTGTAAGTGGGCAGGGTGGTCTTTGAATAGTACAGGACGATGACAACTCATCCCTATCCAGTCATGGACAACATACAGACCCGAGGCACTCACCTCTGGGCACGTCCTGCTCCAAGATCCGATCCACTTTAGGAACCCGCGAGCATTGAAAAGAATTTCCCCCACCGGTATCGCACTGTCTAGCGTTCTTATTCGCATTCTATCTGATCATGTCATCACTACAGCACGAACTTGTTATGGAAGCTATGGACTGATCCCCGCGTATCTCGGCATCATAACTTCTAGCAGGCACAATCATACAGTGTCGCATGTGCTCCACACTTCCTTTGCACTCGTACGGCAGGTTGCCCTGAGGCTTGAACTGTCATGATGTAGGAGTGTTTATCACAGACAGTCGCCGCTGCTAGCCCCTAGAAAGCTGTGCGGCGTGTCTCCATTACCAGGAACAATTATATGATGTTCGATGCTGTACCACAGAGCTTCGGAATGGAAAGAGCATCCGCGTGAATTTTGAGAACTTGATGCAGCACAGATCTGATAGGTACGCCCGTAATTAGTGCCATGCATCTTCGGTACTTTCAGTGCCGCATGTTGAAATTCTGCTTACGTCGGAGATACTCGACCTTTCCGACGTCGGAATCGAGGTGATGGGCAGATATCACTTCACCGCCTGATATCTCCAGAGCTTTAATGGAATAAACGCCAAAGGATATCAATGCCTCTAATATTCCATGTAAATCCTGTTGCTATACTTTGGCGTAGATCTCCCGATGACGGGATCACCTTTCGCCTGAAGTATACCAGTCCTTCACATTATCTAGGGAATTGAGAAGGTTGCAAATTTTGATCTTAAGGGCGAGGGCGAAGAGTGATGCGAATCGTTTGTATAAGCTCCTGAGGTAAGCTGATCAACATTAACATCAGCCACAGAATGATCACACGGTATATAGCCGAATTTGCATAGAGCATATTTGCGTACGAAAGTCACAAGTCTCCTACAGAACCTCTGATCTGATGCAGACCACATGGAATTCTCCTGGGACTCCGAAAATACGGGCGTTCACTCGAACCGTAACATCACTCTCAGCATACTTGATGCATCTCTGAGTTCCGCCTTCTTGGATTCCCGGGACCTCACTATTTGTTATTCGCCAACGCCAGGAACTACTTCAATTATCATAAAATCATAGAATGAGTAGAGACCACTTATGACGTGATATCGATCTTGTCATATAGAGGCGGAAGGACAATCATACAAGCGGCAGAGACAGAGGCTCTGTGGCTGTGATGCAATAGGCCGTACTCAATATGAGCCTTGGAAACGAGCATGCACGAGGATGAAATAGCATCTGGTGAAGGAACCACTTCAAGTACCTGCATAACTTGAAGTCGATGTCTAGTGTACTTCGAAGGTAGCGTGATCATGTGTACATAATGTGATTCTACGGTTCAAATTCACTAGATATCTGACCTCCCACCTCCGGGTCCTTTACAGTAGTCTCTCCGGTATTGAAACTGTCAGAGTGATTCGCATCGCGTTCCGTCAGCTCTGTGATACGGACCTCGAGAGGTTTCATCCGATACTGCTGGTTTCGTGAAATGTCTGATCGGTGTTGCAAGGTCTCCGAGAAGGTGGACCCTTGCACCCCTTTCAGGCGAACTTGGGACGAGGCCCGGCTCACCCTCAGGATGACCATGTAGAATGTGATGGAGATAATCGGGGTAATCTGTTGCGGTCATCAGTGATAATCTCAAGATGATTATACTAATCTGTTTGGCGTACCATGTTAAAGAGGATGTACTGGAAATTTGACTTTTGAGCAAAGCATGCCAGTGTCGTGGCAAGCGTTACGGAGTAGAGAGCACCTGCATCCGTTACAATGCGGACAACGGGCATCAGCGAGTGTTGTTTCACACTTGATGTTTTCCGATTCACGGCCCAAATCTTGTATGCCAATAACACTGTGGAGCAGAATGAGACCGCGTGGAGTAGTTTAGGAGCTTAAGCTACTCACGCGTGGCGGTCAAATTGGTCGCGAAAGTCGAGGCAAAGAATGAAGTGATCCAGTGACTGATACTGTCAGAGAATACACTGCTGCTACCGTTATCTGGAGGAAGACGAGCGGAGGTATAGAGTGTCCCGAACCCCGTCACTGAATATAGGTGCATAAAAAAGTCAATTAGTTTCTCCTTTATTGTAGAAGTCAACGCACCAATGACAGAACACCACAGAAGAATGGGCAGGATCGCTACCCGCCAAGACTTCCATACAACACAGCAACGAAAAATCTAGTAGAAACACGAGATATAGCTCAGTACGCTTCCAAAAGGACATTCTTGAAAGCGTACCACAATTCCGTCGCCAACCAGTGTCTGGGCTGCATAAGCCGCGTTCTTGAACACAAAGAAAAATCCTCGCGGCTGAGCAAAGAACGCTACTGGGCCACCAGGAAATGTGTCCCGTTGTGTGATGAGACCATCTTGGAGACCGTTAATATCAATGGCTATGTGCTAAAATGGATATCGGCTGCCTTCAGGACTGCGGGGCGAGCGCAAGACATACAGCACAACACACCATTGTACTGAATACAAACAGAAGCACAGACACAACCAGCATTAGCTGATTTGATGGCCGACTTCTCCAGCCGCGCTCAAGTAAGACCTGCACAGTGAACCCGAACATCAAGAGGGCGAAACCTGCACATCCATCAGGGACCGTTGTAAGCACGAAGAAGCAGCTCTACTCACCGTACAGCATAGCTTCAACGCAAGTGGAGACAAGCTGTCCATTTGCTAAGTCTATTCCCATTTCAAAAGTACGAGGTGCGGGTTTGGATCTGAGTATCCGCTGTCCACTGCTAATTCCGGGTTAGGAATCAGAGCCCACTTATACGCTCCCTATAAGCACATAGCCCACAGATCTTGATGGGAGCTGCCATTGTGAAAGCTACAGGTTACGGGCAGATTTCTCCAGCTGAGAAACAGTTTTCACATGTACGCTTGAGAAGTGCCAAACTTGAGCGTGAGGTCTGTGACCAGGCCAGACTCTGAAAGGCACAGAGAACTGGATCATTGAAAGCATCATGGTGTTTGGGTTGACGATGTCTGGCAGATGGAATCCACGGGTGCGAGGACAACGGATTTGAGAAGCTAAGATCCGCAGTGACACAGGATCAGGATTCAGTCAGCGCCGATCAACGTCTGGAACTCGTCACACGCGCGTTAATGTCGTTGGGGTTTGAGCTTGATCATTCAGGGAACCCTTGTTTAGTTGGCATCGCTGTAGCAGAAGTTTTCGTGTCTGCTCACAGTTGGAGCTCAGGCAGGGCTCCCGCTGAGACTTGCTCAGAGCCTCAGACCCGCGAAAGGTCACGTGCCTGATCGCCACTGAACCGTGGTTTTGTGAAGACCCGCCAGGCTGTCTCCGCCCATATGGTGCATTACATGCTGCCAAACGACCGTAACGAAGAGCGCGTCTGTCTGCTGCACTCTCCGTTACTACCCATTGCACTTGGACTGCTGTCGGATCCCAAGGCTCGACACCGGACTCCTCGGAACGCTTGATGTATGCCAGCAACTGAGAAGCTACATCAACAGGCCGCGGACATTTCTGCCTCGCTTGCAGCCCACAAGCAGGTGCCATTGAACGCAACCTCTACATGTGTAGAGTCGCTTGCTTGAGATACTCGGACAGCGAAGGCAAGGCGGAAACCGTACCTTACCGCAGCTGTGATCAAGAATAAGCTGGTCATTCATACGGAAGATCACGTAGTGACTGCAGCCTTGGTTCCTGTATATTGTATCCCAAGTCCGGCTGAGACGTCAAACCTTGAGGCTATTATTATGGGGGATAGGCCTCGTCCTTCCTTCTTTCACACTGCGTTTCCGGGGTATTCAGAGCGTCTGATAACGTCTCGGCGGCTAGCTGACATCCGTGCACGAAATGTTGTGAGCTGCCAAAGACAAACCCATGCAATCGTTCAGGAAGTCGTTCCGACATGAACATTTGATCTGATCTTTTGATTTTTCGGAGAGCTGATGGGCAGATGCCATTTCAATTTACCGAAGCCCTATGTTTGCACGGGTACAATTTCACATGAGTCTGCAATCTCCGTGGATACAGTTAATTATGTTTGCGGTGCAGCCGTGCCGATGAGTCAATCCACTAGAATACGTCTTGATATAGTTTATAGCATATTCACAAATTCGGTGCTCGTCATCATTCAAGGAAATAAGGCCCGGGGTTTGGAGAGCGACCAGCGGGAGTGTGTCTTTACCAGATAGACTCAATCCTGCGCCAATCACTAGACAAGGAGTCACGGAGTTTATTTTAGAGCAGCCAATGCTTATTAAACAGGTCTATTGCCATACCGACTTGCGATGTCAACCGTACTCCATACTTCCGTCTCCAGTTTGCCTCAATTAATTGTGGAATGAATATAACAGCCGAAATATCTGTCATATCCGACGACATGGTTCCTCCGTATCTTGCTGTGCGAACTTTCCTCTATATCTGTAATCGCAAGCTTCCAGAGGCAATGGCATGCATTGGTCAAGAAGCCGGATCAGAGGATGAGACGTGGGCGAGGGAATTTGCTGAGCAATAACCGGTGATTGGCAGATGCATTAGTACTGCTCTATTGGCAACTTCGAGCGCATCATCTTTGGTGGTGGGAAATAGGTATTCAAAGTGTGATATGCCTGACCTGTGATCTATCGGACTGTTAGGGGCATCAGTACAGCTGGCTCTCCACGTCTCCTGGCTCTCACTTGCACATCCGTACGCGAGATGGTGGACTTTAGGAGCAAGACAGAGATTTCTGCCATCCCAGACAATCTGACTGTTGCTCAGTTTATATTCGCGGCGTCCCACCTCTACAGACCAGAGACAAATAAGGACATCCCTTGGTTGATCGACGATTCTACTGGGAGACGAATTGGTGGCGAGGAAGTAGGTACTGTGAAACGTGAGGTGTGCCGAATTGATCCCACGCGGCATGAATTTCAGATACGGACACGCGCAAACGCCCTGGCAAATGGCTTGTCTCATCGATGGCAGATTCAGGAGAATGACGTCGGTAAGTTTCCTTGTGAGTACGATTAATTGGATGTCTAATCCTGCGACTTCACTGTAGTCTGCCTGTTCAGTCCCAATCACGTCGGTACGTTGACAGAGTAAGCACTCCAATGAGTATCTAATCACACTACCACACTGCGGTAGATTATCCTGTCGCAATATGGTAGGAAAACATTTACGTACAGTCTTGTGTGCTATATCGACTGGTCATGTAGGGCTATACACAAACTGGGAGCGGCTGTAACGTCAGTAAATCTCTAGTATGTCAGTGCCCCGGACTAAAGGTTTATACTGCACCAGCGGAGTGAATCCAGCGTACACTACCTCCGAGTTGGCACATCAGTTGGAGCTGACGAAGGCAAAAGCGATACTGGTGCATCCTGCAAATGTACTGGTTGCCTTGGAAGCAGCGCAGAATACCAATTTACCACTAAGTAACATCGCCCTAATGGAGCCGGGAGATGTGTCAGTTTCTTTGCTCAGCATACCTGACCTCATTTCAGAGGGCCTCTCGCGTCCACCCCCTTTCATTGAACGGTGCCTGAAGTCTGGAGAGGCGAAGACAAAGATAGCCTTCCTGACATTGTCCAGTGGCACAACTGGCAAGCCGAAGGTCAGTAAAATTGTGTACAGATAGTCGTACAGCGCACCCATAATATACGTAGGCGGTGTGCATGTCGCACTATGGCGCCATAGCCGGTATTATGCAAGTAGCTGCACATGTAGATTACAATACCACCTATGCAAGCTGGGAAAACCAAAGGTATCGGCCGGGGGACGTCATGTTGGCTGGTAAGCAGAATATCATCTTTGATATCGGTTAATAGACTCACAGATACTACGTAGTGGCGCCATTCTATCGTAAAAGCCCCTCATATTAGCCAACGAAATATCTCACTCAATCGAAATTTCTACAGATGTTTTCGGCTTGATGGTTGTTCTGCATTTCGGCGTCTTCGGCGGAGTGTGTCAGCGCACGTACGACAGAACTCAATGATATGCTTACGTCTGATCATACAGGTGTCTTTGGTCGTTGTCACCAAGTTCAGCTTCGTTGGAATGCTGAAGAGCATAGAGCGTTATCGTATTAATCATCTTCTGTATGTCGCCCTTCTACGACATGTTAGTCAGCGTTCGACTTGGATTATGCAGCGTCGTCCCTCCGCAAGTTGTTCTATTATGCAAGGTGAATGCCACTCAGTCCCGATAAGCTTCACGAGCATGAAAGACTCATGACGGTTTCAGCATCCCGCGGTGAAGGATTTCGATTTGAGCAGCGTACGGAGCATCATAAGCGGGGCGGCCCCTCTAGCGCGCGAGACCACCACAGCCCTTGCACAAATCTTCCCTCATGTTGTCATCGGCCAAGGATACGGTCAGTCCCTCGCTGATCTTAAAGTGCATTGTTTTAATAGTGTGCGCCTGACGTGTCTTCGTGCAGGGATGACGGAGGTGATCTGCATCGGGTTTGCGAGGATTGACAAACAAATCGATACATTCGGGAGTGCCGGACAGCTTATGCCGGGTGTTGTAGCTCGTGTTGTCAAACAAGACGGCTCGCTCGCTGGGTATGGGGAGCCTGGTCATCTGATTATTTCATCGCCTTCAGTGGCTATGGGATATCTGGGCGATGACCAAGCGTAAGGTTACTCATAACATGTGCATGAAAGTTGTTTTGACTCGCCTAATATAGTACAAAGGAGACCTTCGTAGACGGGTATGGGCTTACGGGCTATACTCCACTGCTTTAAACTCAGCATCGGCATAGCTGGTTACATACAGGAGACGAGGTCATTATCAATGAGGAAGCTGAAGTATTTGTGGTCGACCGTATCAAGGTGAACCTCACCATGATCATGAATCGGCTCTCGCCATTGAATAATGGCCACCGCTCCAGGAACTGATCAAAGTCAAAGGCTTCCAAGGTCCGTAGACCCTATCCTCGGTACACCTCCAGTCTAAGACCGTTTCGATGCAGTCGCGCCGGCCGAACTTGAAGGTCATCTGTTGGATCACCCGGACGTCTCAGATGTCTGCGTCGTCGGGGTAACAGACGATTACAGTGGCGAACTGCCGCTTGCATTTGTTGTCCTAGACCCCAACGCAGATGAACGAATCAAATCGAACCCTGCGGAAGCTGAGAAGATAAAGGTCGCACTTATGAAGGCTTGTCTTTCGTCCTCTCGTGATTCCCTTCGCATTCTCATGCTCGTACTAGTACGTTGCGGATGCGAAGGTCCAATATAAGCATCTAGCGGGAGGCGTCGAGTTCATAGAAGCTATACCGAAGAGTCCGAGTGGGAAGCTGTTGAGGCGTCTTCTGCGGGAGCGCGCGAGGGCACTATGCGTCAAGGGCTAACGTCGTAGCACGAAGTTCCGTATATGCTGAAAGAAACATTAAAGAACTGTTATCGTTGCATGGGGTATGGGGAATGTATTGGGTGTCCGCTGATCCGCACATGTATTGACGATATTCAAGAACTAGATGTGAGGGAAGACCAGATTCCTCCACATCTCCTGTGGAAGGTTCCGCGCAACGGACAGCTCCGGCCTCCGAGAATCGTGTATGCTTTATGAATCATGCATGCATATGCCTAGTATGGAACGCGTTTCCTCGCGTGACTATAACCTTCTCGCCAGGGAGGCATGCTTCGGAATTCGTCCAACAGCCTACCTGTGCACCTTGCGATGTCCTCGCAGGAGCTTGTTGATATTGCGGACCGCCGTGATGGACCGACGCGGTGGGCACGCGTCAATGACAGGGCCTGAGGATCTTCGTTTGGAGCATCAATGCGAGTGTTGGCTTGGAATAGGACGACTCAAGGAAGTATCGGCGTCACTGGGTTACGTATGGTGTGCAGGATTTCTAGGCTGGCATATTTGAGGGCTCGATCAAGATCGGTATTGGAGTAAACGATCCCGGTGAAAGGCAGGACGAGGTGAGAGCTAGATGCTCGTGGTGGGACGGTGGTCATCAGTCCAGTGACGAGACACAAACTTGCGTTGCGCACGAGTGCAGGGATGCTCGGGACTGACATGAATCCTCGCGTGGCGGACTAGCGGGATCTCTTGAAGTTCTGATTGAGTAATATTGAGGGAATCACAAGTGCTGTAATGTATGATACAACGGTATAGTCTATACCAGATCGTTAGAAAAGTCACGTCGGGGGGATATCATATGCAGCGAACTCACCATGATCTAGGGATGTCATTAGTCCCATCTCATCGCAGAGGGAACCCAATAGCAGGTTCTATCACCCTCATCCTGTTCGTCTAGCCAACAGAGCCCGTCTCGAAGGAGCATATTCTCCAGCGCCGCTCTCGCCCGGTCAGTCGTCCATCCACACCTCGATACCAGCAACATCTCCGAGACCCGCCCGCCTTCCTCCTGTGCAACAGCTAGCACCACCGCCTGGTCCTCATCCAGCTGCCTCGGCACACTTCGTACCATCTTCTTTCCTCCTCCAACATCAAGGACTTCATATCCCGCTCCGAGAGGTCTAAGCGTCTTGATGCTCCTGACCACGTCCTCCTCCGTCACGGCCCCGCTGCCCACACCTCTGAGCTTGCTGACGAGGCGTACTAGCTCGCCCATCTCTATCAGGCCGCCGTTTCGCTCGCGCGTGCTCACACACACGTCGACGATCTGGACACCGAGCTCGTACTGCCAATCGCTGAGCCCGAGGATCTCCGCCCACCACCCGCCCTTGCGCGGGCCGGCGAGAGGGTCCACGCCGACGGACGAGCACATCTGCTGGAAGGCATGGCGGAATGTGGGGTCGCGGCGGATGGCGTCGCGGTGTGTAGACGCATAACGAGAGAGTGCGGCGCGGAACTGGGCTAGCTGGTTGTGGAGGTTTTCGACTTGAGTCTGAGAGATTGTGCTGGA
This sequence comes from Obba rivulosa, assembly GCA_001687445.1. NCBI lineage: Eukaryota > Fungi > Basidiomycota > Agaricomycetes > Polyporales > Gelatoporiaceae > Obba > Obba rivulosa. The sequence continues at coordinate 97,588 of KV722430.1, read as the reverse complement.
TAGCTCGGCAAACGAGCGTGCAGACTGTTGCTGTCGCTCAAAAGCAGCTAGGCCGACGCCTCCGAGGCGGTGCATGCTGGACGAGGAGTATTGTCTGAAGAGGACACGACTTCGAGATCTTCAGCCGTTCGACCAGCCTTGCGCGCTCAACGAACTGAAAGAGGCGATGTGATATGTTGATGCTAGCGCTGAGGGCCTGGCATTACAGACAAACAGTATATTGGTTGTCTATGCTGAGACCAGGAGATATGAAAACTGGAATTGTGCCGTGTCCACAAAACGAAGAGGCCAACAGTCCTAGTCAGCGGGCGACCCGCCAAATGCAAATGCGGACAAGCTGTGCTTAGTCATTAGCGTCGAGCCTCTAAGCGCTGGTGGTGAACGGCGGCCACGGAGGCACCTCTCGACACATGCGACAGTTAGAACTTCATCACTACGCTGAGCTTTATTTTATTTTATGCCTTTTCTGCACCATGCATTTCGCCCCGTATCTCCAAGAAATCACTCTTTGGCTTCTCTTACAGTCTTAGAAGTGCGATGCTGAGTGTGCCAGCACTGCTGCGAGACAAGTGAAAGGTCTAGCAGAAGCTCATGTCCCGACCCTTGAGCACCACCCCCAAAGATGTAGTATCGTATACCCCGAGGTGGGTACACAGCTTTTGCTGATGTCAAGGTCCGGTTTAGTGGACGGAATTAATGACGGAGCCCTCCTGGTGTGAGGGGCGATCAAAGTTGAACGCTGACCGCGGTGAGTGCTTACCTAGATATTCCATGCAGCACATGGTCTGATTTAAAAAAATTTACAATCAGCATCTCATTCGTAGACTCAAACTGTATTGCCTATGGAATATCGGCCTGTGAGCGCTGCAATGCACAGCTTTGGCTATCATTCTCTGTATTTCAGTCTGTGTCGCCCCGATTGAAGCTCCCCTGCATCCGTACACCTCAGTATATGATCATCATGCGCGGACTGCGAGACAAGAGCTCGGGAGTCTTTAAGCTCACAGGGCAATACCACCATCTGTACCCGAAACGCGTCTCATTGCGCTCCTGTTCGCGAGCGTTTTCCTCGGAGTCCACCTAGTCACTCTGTCGATATGTCTATGGGCACCCCTGGGGCACAAGTCCACGCGCAACACGTCGGTGAACTATTTACTCGTCATCGTAGCCGTTTGCATGGGCATTGTGGGCATCCTCGACGTTTTAGCGGCAGCAGTTGTCAATATCCAAGAATAGACAGCGGGGAATTTTAACTTATTCAGCGACGTATCGTCATGGCACAACCAAGTCAAGGTGACTATTCTGTCGCACTCGAGGCTCCTATATGCATTGATGCTTCCTGCGAGGATGTCAACCAATGCGTTCAGTTACTGATTGGGGACGCCGTCATCGTGAGTTCAAATGGGTATTTATATTTGTGTCCGTCGTTTACAACGGGATCCACAGACGTACAGGTGCTGGATCGTATACGAGCGGAAGTGGCAGCCTGTTATTGTCTCTATTGTCATCTGGACAGCCACTCTGGTAACTAGCATCGTCTTCATCGAGCGCTCGGCGCTCCTGACCACGTCCGCCGGCGTCAATGCTCCCGCTCACGATATCCGTAATCTCCCTGACCGTCGCATTGAATACGATAACTACATGTGGGTATCTTCAGCACTACACGCGACGTTCGCTGATAAGATGGGCTAGCGATTATTGTCATTCGTATCTGGAACGCTAGCCAGAATGTACGTGCGTGGGTTCAAGGTCGGAATAGACTGGCCTACGTCGCCCGAATCAGTTTGGAATCCGGCCTTGTGTACACCACTACGGCCATCGTCACCCTTGCAATGTGATCGCGGGGAGCTCTGGAATGTACATTACAAGGGATATCGTTCGCCCTCTAGTCTTTCGCCGTCGCATGGGGGTTGACTATGACGTTCTAACTTGTGCAAATCACCGGAATCGCTTTTAACTGATGATCATCCGATTCGACCATAATCTGGCGAGCCAGAGCACAGCTGAGGGGGAGATCAATTCGGGCTCCATATCTCTTATTCGTGTCTCTCCAACTCAACGGACCCAGCCGAATTCCATTAGACGTAGGGTGCAGGATCACGGTGTCGCAAGTCGAAGAGATCAACACTGAATTCGTGTCCGAGGAGTTTAAGCGTAGCCGTGGATCGACAGATTGACGTGAGGCGATGTATACCTTTTGTTGGCCACTTGTATCGAATAGACCTACCTGTGCGATTTAGTATATGCATGGATTCTATCATTGCCCCCGCCCCGCCTCCATGGTGTCTATACCTTGTTGTCTAATTTAATCCGTTATGCATCTAGTGACTCTGCGCCGCCGTCTTTGATCAGGATCTTGCAGCGATTTTGCTGAAAGCTGGCCCTAAGCGGTGGATGAGGATTTGCACAAGTTCGGGATACCTAGTGCCTAGATGGTGTTTTCAGGCTGTCGGACTGCTGACAACTTCGGTCTTCGACTGAAGGAGCAAGTGCTATGGCGCTAAAATTCCCGTGTGAATCTCGCTCACGTGATGTACGCGTCCATCGCGACACGAGTTTAGCGCCGTTGAGGTTCTTCAACCACTGCCGCCTCGCCGTCTATTACGTCTCATCCACGCCTTCTGTCTGTGTCCCTTCCGCTCAAGACTCTTCGTTGACTTGTCTTTGGCTCAGTGGTTTTGTGAAGGATGGACATCTCGCGGCCGGGGGAGGCGGGGGTCATCGCATGGTGCAACAAGATGCGCTTCACCATCGCGCAAGACCCCGGACGACAATTTATGGCGCAACACATACAAGACGCGTTTGATTTCTTGGACAGTTACATGGAGGATGTGATGGCGGGTCCGAGCCAGAGCACTAGGTGTGTCTTCTGTACACTCGCTCTCGCACCAATTCTGACGGGTTGTATAGTTCACTCGCAGACCTCATGAAGACCCCTGGCCGCAGGAAGGCAGCAGCTAGCAAGACAAAGCATGCTCACCTAACTACCTCAAAGGTTAGCCCAGTGACAACTCTATCAGAGGTATGTATTTCGTCATACGCGAGTAGCGCAGAACGTGACCCATGTGCAGGAGAACATTGCTGAACAAGAGAATCACGTTCCAGCCAGCAGCCTGCAGAAGGCCTCCATACCAGCGAAGGAGACCAAACCGAAGGCACCACCGTCACCCACACGCCTGACATCCCTGCTCAGGGACGTGGGCCCCATACGCACCGAGAAATCACAGTCACCGATAGCGCAATCTAGACCACATAAAGTGGTTACGATCATGGACAGCCCCGTATCAGACCCGGAGGATTCATGGCGATTGCAGCCGACGGCTGTCGACATGCTCCAGATGGAGCCAGCATTGCCTATGCCAGCTGATTTGGTGATGAAGAATTCACAAGCGCTCGAGATACAAACCCTCGCCGAGGACATTTTGCAGGCTCCAGCTACGCACGTGAAGGAGCTATCTATTATCGCTGAGGATGACGAGTTCGCAGAGCGCAGCCATATCTCGATGCTTTCGCCTCCGCGAGGCCAGGAACTTCGGACCGAACACTCTCGGAGACATTCGCCGGTACACACAGGCGGAGGTTCAGATCAAAATGCGGCTCCTGTCGGCGTACGTTCCATGGATGTGGTCGAGCATCTCCCCATGGAGAAAGACGAGTCATCCTGGGAGCCTTCGCAACAGCGGGTCTCGGCGTCGACATCCGCGGAGACTTTCCACTCCATCACCCTCAGCAGCTCGAAGGAGTTCGTGCCATCTACAAGCTCCTCCGAGCACCTCACTGCGCCCCTTCCTAGGGCTCCTCCGCCGCAACCTCCTGCAGACGATCCGTATGCGCAAACAGCGCCTCTGCCCTCAACCTCGTCGGCGCACGACTTCACGATTCGAACGAGTAACTCGCAGCAGGAGGACATCACGGTACCCCTCCGGGACGCCATACCCGGGCGAACACCTGGGCTGGCCCGCAAGCCGAGCATGCCGCAATTCACTGGTCTCCCTGCACCTTCGCCGCTCCGCAAGTCAATGCGAGTACCGCAAGACGCTGTCGTACCTTTGAGCACTCTCGCAACGCATACTGCTGCCCCGACTATGCCGGGCGGGAAGCGGAGCTCGTGGCTGGTCAAAGCACGGGAGGCGCATGCGATGGAGGGCACAGGGAAGCGGCCGAGCGCGTTCAACTCGGCTCCTGGGGTTAGCGGGCTACTTGGTACGAAGCGGAAGAGTGGGGACATGCTTGGTGTGCCGATCGTGCCGTCCACGTCTGGTCACGCGGTCAAGACGGTTGAGGATACGGAGCGGGCTGCTAAGTTGCGCAAACTGGCGGAGCCTAGCGAGGATGCAAAGGCGCTTCAGACTCACCAGAAAGATCAAGTCGCTCTCGTTGAGGAGGTGGCTGCCCACTCCGAGGCTCCGGTGCAGACGGTGCGCATACGGTCACCTCCGCCCCAATCTCGACCCGCCAGGACCACAGTAGAAGATCAATCTGAGCCTATAGCCAAGGATGACGAGGTGCTGAATCGTTTCAAGAAGACTGTGGAAGGCTTTGGGGCCCGGACGGGAAAAAGTATGGGGAAGTCATTGGGAGGTACGGCCGCCGCTGCACTGGCGGAGGCGAGAGCCGCGGCAGAAGCCAGAGTTGCGCAGAGGAACAGAGCGGAGATCGGGAGCCCCGAAGCTGCGGACGAAGCTGACGCAGCAACGGAGGATCTACGGAGGGAGTTGGCACCTGCTGTGTCGAGAGAGAGCTCCCGGAATGCATCACTCGAGTCGGCCGGTCGTGATGGTCTGGACGATAGGAGACTAAGTGTGTCTGACCTCGTAGGCACGTCCGGGAAGGAGCAGAAGATGAAGCAGTCTGTAGAAGCCCTGCAGCCCCCGCCGGCTACCGCTTCCAACTCTACGGCAGATGCCAACGCACAAGGTAGTGCGAACACCAGTACCTCGACGACACCACCCCATTCACCCCCAGGTTCTCGGAAGCCGAGTTTCACGGCGCCGACGGGCCCCGTTTTCACCAAACCGCCCCCGGTCTTCGTCGCGCCTCCTCCCGCCGCTGCGGCGGCGCAGGCATCTCGTGCGCTTCCTTCTGTGCCAAGTACCAGCGCAGACTTCTCATTCAAGCTGCCCGCACCCCATCCCTTCTCTCTGCCAGCGACGACGCTGGGCATCCCTGCCTCCATTCCATCCTCGTCGGGCCAGGGCGGCCTCCACCCCAAGTCCATCGCATTATCCGCGCAGTCAAGCAAAGCGAGCATTTTCTCAGACGGGATCTTCGACAAGGAGGACGGGATCCCCGCGTGGATGCCGTCCACTCAGGATACGGATTATTCCATCGGACCATCGCAGCTCAGAGCAACGCCGCGCGACAGCATAGATGACGACGATAGCTGGCACGTTGACGATAAGTTCGCTGCAAATCAGATGTGGACACCATTCGGGTTCAACTCCGCAGACAAGGACGATACGATGACCTGGAGTACGCTGCCGAGCAGGAGCACAAGCCAGAAGGGTGGAGATACGGGCCCGGTGCAGCCGACGGAGAACTTGACCAGGACATCGTATCGTGGCGATGACACTGAGGCACTCGATGCGCGTCAGGTGGAGCGGGATATCGTGCAACATACGGCAACGAGCGCCTTCGACTTCGCTGCGATTGCAAACGAGCAAGAGCCAGCGGAAGAGAAAGAGGACGAGCTGGAAGAAGTGGATATGGACATTGACGAGGTTGTTGAGGAAGCCGAGGAAGTCGGAAGTGACATTGAGGATGTCATCCTGAATGGCAAACAAACCGTCAGTCTCGTAAAGGTATGTCGTGCGTGGAATAGTATCTTGGTAGCAATGCTGAAGATCGGTGCCCCGCAGTCAAATTCGCAATCTCAGATGAACCGGGCAAGAAGCCAGAGTCAACAGTCGAACGCGTCGACTGCTTCCTCGTCGCAATCGCAACTTGGTTTCTTCAGCCAGGCGTCTAAGCTTGTCAGCAGTGTGCTCGGCGGTAGCAAGAAGGCCGAGCCCGTTAAGAGCCTACAACTGGCCGCTGCCGCTGCTAAGAAGGTGAATTCGGTGACAAAGCGTCCTCTCTCTTCGCTAACTGAGGTTGCTCCCTATAGCAACAAGAGGAGCTCGGGAAGAAGGCTGCACGGATGAAGGAAATGGAAAACCGCCGCCAGCTTGCAATGCAAAGGAAGGTGGAAGAAGACAAGGCGCGTGCCATGGAGGAGGAACGCAAGATCAAGGAAGAGAACGAACGCCGGAAGAGAGAACGTGAGGAACATACGGAGAAGAAACCTATCAGGGGTCCGGTGAAGAAGGTAAGCTTGGGCACTGAAAGACTTACCACTTCATTGCTTACAGTCTATGTCACCAGGGTGATGACGATAACGCCAAGAAGCGTAAGATCGTCACAGAGGCTGACAAGAAGCCGGAGTCAAAGAAACCTCCTTCCAAGGATAAGAAAGATAACCACCCTCCACGGATCGGTAAGCCCTCGGCTGCGCCAGGATCGGCCGTCAAGACCGGCACGGCACTGAAGTCGGCGTTGAGACAGCCTGGAGGTCCTGGTCATACTGCAACGACAATTCAACACGGACCTTCGGCCGCCTCATCATCCTCGAAGCCGGGGCCTGCGTCTGAAGCGAAGACGAAGACCCTCAAGCCCTCCGCGTCCTCTACTAGCGTCAAGATCGTCAGCAAGGCGGCTGGTAAAGCACCGACGAGGGACGATGACGACGTGCCGCCTTCTCAGGTACTGCAGAACCAGATGGCGAACCGCGTCAAGGCACAGATACACGCTGCGCAGCCGCAATCGCAGCCGACTGTAACCAGCGAGAGCATCGAGCTGCCCGATATCAATAGCGAGTATTCCGACTCGGAGGACGAGGATCGTCCTCGAACATTCGACCCGCCGGAATGGGCGCAGTCCCCCGAGCTGCGCAACGCCTTGCAGCAGCAGAGTACGCTCAACCCGGATGACATCTTCGGGCGCATTGGGCCATTGAGAATGGAAGAGATCTTCAGGACAAGGCAAAGCCGCTTCAGGGCACGGACTAGTTCAGCAAATTGGACGGGTACAGACCAGTTAACAGCCGAGGAAGAAAGAGACTACGCCAGGAGAATGGGGTTTAGATAGAAATCTTGGTCATATGCTATCGTACGGTGATGTGCATCCTATCGCAGATGAGACCCATGAACATGACTTCGACGACGTCCGACCTCGTATACTGCACGCAGATGGAGGATGCGACAGATCAGAAAGCGGGACACAGCTAAACTGTCAACGAATGACCCTTGACCTCCTCTTTCGAAGACCCTGAATCCACCTCGGTATCTTGAGTCACCTCTATCTCTACCCTAGCAATTTCGCGGGTTCCATGAAATGCTGGTCGTGAGGACGCTAAAGAATTTAAGGCGATCGCGCGGGTGTTCAACTCGGTATGGACCTGACTTCTACTGGCAAGGTTGTAGTCGAAGCGAATGATGATCAAATTGAACGTAATTGCCGTGATTTGTACCAGCTGAAGGAGTCGTTCATATGTTAAGTAAGTGGACATCACATAATGAGATATGATATTGCACTGACGCAATCACTCGTAATGTACACGGCGGCACTACGACTTACAGCAGTGCCGAGTGTAATGATGGCGGTGGCCGTGTACATCAGACCTGACTCGACAATTACCCGCATGGTGTACTGCAGCTTGCTCTGTCCCCTGGTATACATTCGGACCGTCCTGTTTACTCTCCAGATCCGGAATACTATCAGGGCTAAGGGATTATGAGTAAACGCTTTGATGACAATCATACCAACTTACATGCAGTAACAGTATTCACCGCCACGGTCAGGGCTATCTGCGAGGATGTTATGCGCTGTAATTGTGTGGAATTGATGCCCGAAGATGTATCAGCGCGGGCTGATGCCGTCACAAGGAAAACGGCGGCCACAGTGTAGCCCGCCAAGAGGATCATCGAGGGGACTATGAAAAACCATCTCCTATCATATACAACCCAGCATCTATAGCTCTGTCGAGACGATGACGCGAGACATAAGGCTAGCAACGAGCGATTAACTCACGAGGACTGCGTCTCCTATGAATAGTTGAATGCTTATATCGACGTTCTATGTGCGATGAAGAGTCAGGGGTAGGTCAATAGGGTGACAACGGACATACTTTGACAAGTTGCATCCATGCGGATTCTTTGGTGAAGAGTGAAATATCTCCAGTGGTCCATACTTCGACGTTGGTGAAAGCGTCTACCGATACATTAAGGATTCCGATGGCCCCCATAATGAGGGTGATGGCCACAAAACTCCAACGAACATTCAATCCCGCTGCAGGATGTCGCACCAGAAGCGTCCATAAGCATATGAGTAATGTGATAAGATGAGCCCCGAGAAAGATGGCAGAAAACAGCAGGGTGAAGATGCGCGCCTGCACGAGTGGGAGGGCCATCGTTGGTCGTTGCAGCATTGAGCCTATCTTTATTTCCCTCACGGGAGAGTATCTTGCACCTCCATCTGCAAACACATGCATACGCATCAATGAACTATGTGGAGAAAACACAGATAGAGCGAATTACACTACTTACCTGGGCCAGATACTTAGATGGCGTGTGGACCATCACAATCATGACTCAAGGTACAAGTATGGACTTTCAGCTGGCGAGAGACATTACATATCCTATTCAAGAAGATCCTGGGTTTACTGAAGGACCATGCATTCATAAATCATGGACGAGCATGCCCAATGCCAGGGGATATGCCTGAGACGCCACTCCCACGGCGGTTATTCGCGGCTCGGCGACGACTTGCATCAGGAAACTGTCAAAGTCACTTTGTGGCGCTTTCACACTGCTTTTATGGAGGAGGAGGATCGTTCATCTGACTGAAAGGTGGAAAAGCAGCGAAAAGATAAGGGACTTGTCATCAGCTTTAATGATCTTTGGCGCCACTTGAGTGGAGTAAAGCATGACTGGAGCACGCCGGAAGCTGTCATAAGCGTGATATAAGCTGTCGAATAAGCTAACCCCTTATCTTTTGCTGCTTTTTTGGCTTTGGGTCAGATAAGCGACAAAAGGAGCATGAAAGCGCTACCAAACGACTTCGACATTTTCCTGATGTGGCGAGTGACCGTGGGCCCGGCCCGGCGCGCCACAAAGGCGTCTGATATCTTACCTGCCGCGGTGACCACCATCGAGATGTTGATGTCTGTGCTACCATCTGCTATTCCCCGGGTGATCGTCAGTTCGAATCATGTTTGAATTGTTAGGTATGTTCATACTAATACTATAAGCGTCGGCTTTGGAAATGCCGCACATCGTGTGGGGCGTCGCCGGCAACTTGTCTAGACGTCGATGCGAATTTGGCCCTAAGTATGCATGTTTGATTGATTCTCCACCTCGTGCTCAAGATCCAGTGAGCTCGTGACTTCAGCGTCCAAGCCAAGAATAACCTGCACGTCGTCAGCTCGTCAGTTAGTTCCTTGTCTATTGTTCAGGACGACGTAGGGTCACGCTAGGCAGAAACGCAATAAATGGGTCGATTTGAGACGGATGGGAGTTGGATGGACCGTGGAGACGAACGGATGGACATGATGGTTCGTCCATGACTGAACATCGCTTAGGATTGACTACTATAGGCCTCATAGGGCTTGTCTCTATGCAGCCTCATGGTTGCCCATGTACCCTTGTGACATGCTTCTCCGCTTTTCTGAGCCTAATCGTGGGTTACCGCGAGATTTCTTCAGAACTGACGACAGAACTGAAGACAGTCCTGTTATCTTACAGACACGCGTCGCAAGTCGATGTTGTCTTTGTTTCGAATGGTCGACTTGCGGAATATCTGTCGTGAGAAGTGATCTATCGGATGACTCCGACAGATGCTTCAGGCATTATGCAGGTCGGCATGGGCAACTGGAAATGCAACAAGAGGGGCGATCAGGGATGCTTCAGCACTCATGCTGCATTCAAGGCATACTATGCTAACATGCCTAATGCAATCAGCCATTCTGGTGACCCTACGGCTAACAGAGGGGGTGGTGAATCATGAGTGTATCTGCAACTATCGTAGCCATACTCCGTTGATTTAGGCATAACTCTTAGGATAGAAAGAGCAGGGCGGTATGTTACCATGATATGGAACCCCTCCATACTCCCTAATGGCGATTTGAATGTCCAGTTGTGTCGCCACTATGTTTCCAGTCGTCCCGTAATAGACTTCAGTGGAAGCAGAAGCGTCACCGCCAACAGATATGTGCACTACTCGATAATTTTGAAGGTTGTTTATTGGAAGTAGGCTAGGGACAATTGTATTTTTGTCGCCAGTGACACAGAAGACGTAGACATTTGCCCAGCCCTTGATATCGACATTGTGTTGTACCCTCTATACCACCTGTTTCAAATTGGACCCCCGACGAACCCCTTATTGCCATGTTTTTACTTTCTCAGCATCTATCACGACTCTGCGCACTAAACTATTCCTTCTGATGCGACGTTCAAAATGCCACTGCTCCGAGTACATCAGATTCTTACGACCTATTTTCAGCACTTTGTCGGCACGCCCAGAACCAGTGTTTCTAGGCTATGCATCATATTCTCGTAGTCATTTCCACGATTACTTGTCGACACGCTCGACATCAAGCTGTCACTGAGCGCTTGCCTTCGACGCTCAGCTCCTAATGGACATTTCCAGTTGAGTAATCATTCTTTCCTTCACTTTATAACCGATCAAATGTCTTGTGCAGATTCTATATCGAATGTGTTTAACCATTGAAGGCTTCACAGATGACCTATTCAGCGTGCCGCCGGAACGTAACCGTGTCTACTGATAGTCTCTATCCTTCGGGTGTGCGCGACTAGGCCGGTATCTGTAAGGGATCAACCCGGATCGCCGCTTGCGTAATGACAGGTACTGCGCACGTTGTTCGGCGTTCGTGCACCACGAGGACAGCATGTGTGAACTAGGCTCCATTGTCGATGGGCCTGCGAGAATCCGGCGCAGTTCGGGTCCAGTACATTGCTGCAATGCGGCGCGGTTCCCTTGTGCTTTTCATATTCCCCGCGTTCCTACGATGACAGCGATGTGATCTCCTGTTCATCACAGATGGAGCTCAGATGCTATGGAAGCTTCGAGAGGTTGCAAATTCAAATATAGAAGGATCAATGAGCGATATGCATTTCCTCCGTAGGATCGGATATGACAAATCCGACGAAGCAGGCTATACTATGCTTGAACCGGTGCTGCAAAGTTTCCAGAAGGCGGAAATAGCAACATGACCATTCGCACCATGCTCCTCGGACTTCGACTATTGTGTCCTTTGCTATCTCCTCTACTCGTCGATATATTTGCTTTTAAGGGGAGCGACGAGACGATGAAGCCCGAGAGCCTCCATAAGAGTATTTGCGAAACGCAGCTATAATGCAAATTGGAGTTACGATTTGTTACGCACTGCCAAAATCTCCCACAGATGGCCCTGTCTAGTGGGCGACCGCCTTGGCTTCTCAGCTGTAACCCGGATAACTGCCGAGTCGGAGACAAGATACGTGACTTCCCGTTTCGGCGATGTGGCTGAAGTTTGGCACCCTTTCGTCCAAAAATCTTCTCTTCGTTTGCATCCGTCAGCTCAATGCTCTATTTCTTCCATTCGAACGCTTCTCAGTGAGAAGAATATCCCTGCCTTCTTATTTTGACGAGCCTTACCCTTAAAATTTATCCATCCAGCGGAGCTGGGCGGACCGTCGGAAAAGCCTTCCAGACAGCGGCCATCAAGTTGGGCATGGCCGCCGCAGCTCCCGGCGGCAGGCGCTTTGGTCAATGAGCAGGCTACTGGATGCATGGAAAGGTTAAGCCTTTCGATATAAAAATAGCAGTCATCTGTTTGACGCTTCGCCATATCGCTTGCCACAACAGTAATACAACGCCGATCTCCTTGTGTTGCCATTTTGCATTTCAGCTTAAATCATACTATGGACGTTTGTCTGAATGTGATACGATGATGCTCGTTTATGGAAGAATTCATATCGTCACGGTATCTCGCTTAAGTATTCTCCCTCGCGGATCCGCAAACTGGGAGGTGTCATATATGATGCCTGGTTTCCATATTGTGTTGCCACCGTTTCCAACCGGTCTTTTCGCGATTAGATGCTACATTCTGGATACATCAGGAAAATGTCACTTTTGCTTTTGAGCTCTTTGACGCCTTTCACGCTACTTTCAGGCGCTTCCTCGGCTTTTCTGGGCGCGAAAGCCACCAAAAAGCCCCAAAAGGCTCGAAACCCGCAATAAATCAAACCAATATTCTTCTGATGCTAGCATGGACTTGCAAAAAGACATCATTCTGGCAAGGTTTGTGGGGGTCTATTCGGGCAAACCCCTGTCGGTAATAAGCGAGCTGTGGCAATTTCCTGAACTCCCTGAACATAGCGTAACTTTCGCCACCTTCGATACTATATTTGGCCAAGATAGCGAGCGAAGCATCTATCGTGGGAAACCTTGTCAATGCCTCTAGGTCTCTCTCAGGGGTCTCATACGTGAGAAGGTAAGTGTGGTTCCCGAGGGGCAGACGCCCTCCGAGTGATACGGCCTTACAAAAGGCGGTGAGAATGGCGGATGGGAGACGTTCCTCTGTGAGCGAGCACACCCGGGACACCACCATGTCTGTCGTTAAGATCCCGTTCATTCTCGCCGCTGCAATGGCAAACCACATTGCTTTGACGCCTCCTCAACCACCAGCGGCGACACGAGAGCTCGCAAAGGACGTCTCAACGACAGATAGTTTCTTCAATGCCTCCGTGAAGACAATGGCTCCCTTTGCCAAGGTGAGCTCCAGAAGATCGCATCCGTAGCGCGATAACTGAGCAGCGATCATTAGTGGCTTATCTGGACCATTAGCATATGCGAGTCCGCTGTGCTTTTGGCTAGCGAGTATCCAAGTCATCCGCTCGCGGAGAGGATCTTGGGAACCCTCACCTGGGGACCTTCAGGGCACGTAGCTCGCATGGGCATCACGCCTTCCCTTGCCATTGGGTACGGCCTTGCCATCGCAGGCGGGCTGATTCGTTGGCAGTGTTACCGCACACTCGGTCGTCTCTTCACATACGAGATCACGGTGCGCTCTGGACATCGCTTGGTAACAGAAGGGCCCTATTCCGTGGTGCGCCATCCCTCGTACGCCGCGGGGATGGTGATGACTGTCGGAATAGCCATCTGCTTGGCCAGCCCCGGATCATGGGTGCAGGAGTCGGGAGTGTTGACGACGACGTGGGGGAAAGTTCTGGCAGGCACGTGGTCGATTTGGAGCACATTCCTTTTGGCATGGCTGGCGATCGTGAGGACCACGCAGGAAGACCAGATCGTGAAGAAGGAATTCAGGGAGCAGTGGGAGAAGTGGGCGGCGAAGGTGCCCTATAAGCTGATCCCCGGCATTTACTGACAACCCGTACCTGTTTGTACTCGAACACTAGAGATATGAGAGTACGTTCCGTAGCCAAGTCTGTACGGTTGTCATCATTTTATACCTCATATAGCAGGCTCCGGGTTCCCACTTTCCTCCTCGAGCTCAACCATGGTGTTTGTATAATATTCGGTGAGATATATCTGGGTCCATTTGGTCCACAATGTCAAGTAAGTTGGCCGGTTAAAGAGAGCACTTCGTGGAGAACCAGAAATCACCACTAAGGACGGCTCTCTGAGACGAGCCGAAGACAGCCACGAACAAATACATACAAACATGGTGCGTACCTAGTATAATGGATTCGTCCTGTTGCCTTGTATCTTGCTTCAAGTTGAATATCCCAGAGACGAACAGCTGCCCACTGCCCCATGCGTGAGGTGTCGGGCAGAAACAAAAGAATAAGGGCCACGTGGTCACCATCTGGTGCATGCGGGTGCCCGGGGTGTCTTCCGAGGCCATGTTCAATCTCCTCTGGATACGATATCTGACATTGTTGAATCCAGAAACTTAGGCATGTTTGGGTACAATAGATCCGTGGTGATGTGTGTAGCGGCAATCAGATGAGCTATATGGTGGCATGTTTCGTTGGTCTTCGTTTCATCCGCCGAGTTTACTGTCACCCTTTCTAGATCTCGGCTTCGCCTCTGCAAATCCTTACGCAGCGCAGGGCTGTTGTTTTCAGATGGAACTATTTCTGTAATGAGATTTACACTGCTGTGGTACGTCTACTTGCTAGGCCTTACATGTCATGTCTTGCTCAAGCTTCCTCGAACCTAGTATCGCGAATAACGTCTTTCCACTCGTCTAGGACCTCCGTCATCATCGCGCACTTCTTACGCACTGAAGCCTCGGTCTCGGGACAGAGAGGCAAATACAATGGCCACGATTTCCCTTCGGCCTTTCCCTCCCCCTTCACGACATCCGCAACCGCTTGCATGACTTTCCTAGGATCGTTGGGTAGCACCACTGTGTTGTGCATTTCTTCTGTCCTTTGTCGCATTTCGTCGTAGTCTGAGATCTCATTGCCCTTGTAGTAGGGACGGTCGAAGACGCCCGTTCGGACAAGGGCAGGTTCAACAATCAGTACGCGAATGGAAAAGGATGCCACTTCTTGTGCGAGGGTCTCAGCGAGGACTAGCAGCACATCGATCAGCTCGTACTGAACTGTTTAAATGCTGAAGAGTAAATCTGAGGACATACTGCGCAAAGCACCTTTGGAGGCTCCGTATATACCTGGAACCATCGGTGAGTTAACGAAAGATTTTGCGACACTGATGCATCACGACTCACCCGTGCTCTGTTACAGCAGGTTTTTCTATCAGCATCTAGTACCGTCCAGCACACACCTACTTACAATGTTCTCCGGAGACCAGCTGGAGCGACTTCCTACGAAGACTATGGTGCCTGACCTCCGAGCACGCATATACGGCAGCACGGCTTGTGTGACGTCGATTTGGCCAAATACATTGACCTCGAATTGCGCGCGTATCAAATATGATCTGTTCAAAACATCATTGTACACTCAAGGACGAACGCTAAGGCAAGAACGCACTCACCCGCCTTCCTCAGTCAAACCTTTCAAGCCCGATCCAGCGTTGTTCACGAGCACATCGATACGACCAAAGTGCGCTACAGCTTCCTCCACTTTACTCTTGATTGCTGCTGCACCGTCCGTGACATCGAGCTGCTGGAGACGGAGGTTGCTACTGTTTGGTAGATTCTGTATATTGTTGAGAGACCTCGCAGTCGCAATGACATAATCGCCGCGGTCCAGGAGCAGCTCTACAAGTTCATGTCCTAGACCGGAGGAAGTTCCTATGAGCAGACGGGTGATCAGCGCAATGTTCTGCAGAGGTCATTCATTTGATTTACCTGTGATCAACCATACGAGAGGCATCTTGTGTAAGTGAACGCGAGTAACACCGTTCTTCTGAGTACAGGCGAAGACTATATATATGTGTATGCAGATGATCTCAGCCACTGTCAAAAGGCATCTGCCGGGCCATCGGGCACACGCATGACGTCCCAGCCCGAATTCTATGTATGCAAGTCTGCCCGAATATCATTTCACGCTGTTTCAACTTTATGGGCAGAGCGACGGCTGATTGCTTGATCCTTGCTGTCCGGAGTCGTAGTTACGAAGCAGCAAGGCTCGTCTTCTTTGGCTTCAGTCTTACATCGAGGTCATAGCACAACCCTAGAGGTAGCGGGGCATGTATTGAACCGTTATCACCGAGGACGTCCGCCGATCCAGATGTGGGCTCGATAGTGGTATCCACTCTTAAGAACCACCGCCAGTGCCTGTTTGGGCCGGTGGTGCAGGGACCATAGATAACCCGATTGCACACAATCGCTCGAGATTTGTAATTCGATACTGAAAGGTATCAACCTGGGTCTCATTTAGTGCTGGATTCCTTAGGCTTGATGCTGGGATCAACAGGACGGGATTGATCTGCCGAGAGAACAAAAAGAATGGAACTGATTGCTCGATGCGATACATCTCCTTCGCGAATCTGTGTGTTCTCCGAGACCTCGGATGTGACTAGCAAAAATGGTCCATCCATTTGTCGCAAAAGATGCTTCCACCGTATGGACCAGCATGCATATCATAGTCGAGACGCTTCCATCTATCTAACCGGTTCTATGACGCTCAGATCAGACGTACGAGGATACCACGAGAGTTCCCAAATCACAAGCCACAAATGATCCGGGGTGTCGATTGCGACACATTGTTCATCACTAAGTGTTGCAAGGCTTCGGGCCGGTGCATGATAAAGCCCACGATCTGCTCAGTATGAGAGTGTCGCATCAATCAGTAGTATATGTGATGTGCCTTGCAATCATTGAACTCGGTACTTATCCAGGCCAAAATACACAAGCAGTAGTTCCGAGGACCCTTTTCATACTACCCGATAGTCGGTTATGATGTTCTGTGGTGCATTGTAACACGAGCGAGGTCACCAGACACGTCGTTAAAGCTGACACCTGAACAGTTTGAGTTGCTTCGCGGCCCTAGATCATCTTACTACTCCCACTCCGAACGCGGAGATTTCCAAAAGTCCGGGATGTCAAAACCTGGAGCCGGGCGACCGCTCTCACGCCACGAGCCTGGTGCTTGCGCATTAGCAGCGTCCGCACCGAAAGCAGCCATAAAGTGTCCGATGCGGAACCCAGACCATCTCAGCTCAATATAGGCTTTAAAATAATTTCGCGTTTAATCCTCGAGGCACACACTTCTCGTGCCTTCCCGAGCCAGCCTCGGGCGGCTGAAGCTTTTATCTACATGAGGCGAGCTCAGGAAACTAGGGACGACATCGCATGCAATTGGATAGGCCGGGAGTTTCAGTTTTGCCGCTTTCAAGCAGCATACTCCGTCGAAGATCTGCACTTCCCCCTTCAAGTGTACTCCAGGCTCCGTGTATCTGAGAGGCGGCTAATACACTCTCTAATCTCTGCGGCTAGACTCGTCTGGCCTTATACACTTGCTATCTTGAAATGCACTGCGTACGTTACTGATCGAAGATGGCATGGAACAGCACTGAATAGGGTTAGATAAGACAAATCAGAATTCTTTCTACACCATCAGGTATATCTGGGATAAGCCTCTTTAGACTGCATTTACGCCGACAAACCGGAATCAAACGAAACAAGCCAGAATACCTGAGTACATTTACAATCAGTGAACCAGTCATGACCAAGACAGCCATTGCGGATTATGCAGCGTGTCGCTCTGCTGGGGTTAGCCATGCAGCCCCTCGTCCTTGCGCCTTCAACATCCAATGACCTCGCATTCTATGATGGATACCATCCCCCGAAGAGCGTGAACTGTCACAATCCGAAGCCCAGCCTCGTTAATCAAACGAGTCCATTCATTCTGTGCGATAGAGGAAAGGAGACGATCAGATGGTGCTAAGCGAGGTTCGGAATCACTTACCATAGTACGTTCAAGCGCGTTAAATACTCCCATCATATGCACACCAAGGGCGAGCGGCATTACGGCGCACGCCCCAAAGTTGCCTGGGATATAGAGGGGCGCAGCGAGGGGGCGATACTCGGATATACCCCGGAGATCGTCAATAACGGGACCGTGATTGGCCTTGGATTGGGTTGTGGATGTCACGCATGGTGCTATGACCGCGTCAACTATAAGGATCTTAGACTGAAGAGAAATTAGCAACGCAGAATTGGAACTGGAACTTATCAGTGAGTAGGCATCACCTTGATTCCCCCCGCCACCGCTAGATTTGCGAGTATTTTAACCTGTGAAGCAATTGGTCTCGCGATTTGTCACTTGAGCGCTCAATTAACGCACGCATGCATGATCAGGCCAATCATGGCTGCCATAAATTTGGTCAATGGGGGCTTGGCGGATATTTGGTTACCACTCACAGAATATGACGTAGCATAAAGACATATTCGTCGCCGATCCTCGGCTGAGGGTCGAAGAAGTCGTGCACTTCGACGCTAATCCGGCTGATTATAGCAGGATCCTGCAGTCTGTTCCGAATATTTTGCTCTGCCAGCGGAATAACTTCCTCGAGGTCTTGTATAACGAAAGTCGCCTCAGGCAACCTAGAAACGCAGAAAATGAGTATATAGAGCGGCAGAATGATGTTATTACCACTAACATTTCGGCGAGAGATATTGTCATATTTCCTTGACCGCCTCCGACGTCAACGAGAGTACGCTTTGCGAACTTCTCCCACTGGAAATCATTCAATATACTACAGCTGTGAGAATCACCCAAAGACTTGTTGTGCTCATGAGTAGAAGAATACTGGACAGAGGAGAAGCATACAACATCGTACCTGCACCGAGCTAGCCCATTGGCGCAACTCGTCTGGACGTTGCTTCAGCCAAGCAAATAGCGTCATGTCTGTGTTGAAAGCGATCTGATATGCAGTCTGGTCCGCCTGTCTGGAATAGCGCCATGCTCGATTCGGATGAGAAAGTTGCTGCATGAGTGCCATCGCAACCTTGGGCTTCCCTTCCGTCCTAACCGAAGCGCAAATTAGCTCACTCCTGAAGCGATTATGGGACACAAACGAACATGATCCATTTGCGACCATTCCTTCCGTGGCGTAGCTCGAGAGCTGGACGCGTTAGCGTGAACGCGCCCTCAGTGGTCTCCCGCAGCCACCCTTGAGCGGCCAAGTAGCGCAGGACCGTCGTCATCTTCATAGAATCCATGTCGAACTCGTTCTGCAGGGTAAGTACGCTCAATCCAGAAGCGCAATCCTCTGACTCGGCGAGTTTATCCAGGATACCGGTCTTCACAACGAGATCCAGGCAGGCGGTCTGGTACACCGCTGTAGATTGCTCAACGACCTTATCATATGGTCGCTGCAGCAGACTCTTGAGTTGTCCCTGATGGAAACAAGATGTGATGTGTAGGCTGAGCCGTAACGTGAAATAACTCACGATGGTGGCTGCGTGCACAGGATAATACAGAAGTCAGGATAATAGTGAACTTCCTGCAAGGTTTACTGACCTAATGCTAGTCTGCGCGCTTCATACAATCGAGGAGGACAAATAAAAGTGGGCTCATCCAACGGATGAGGCTCTAGGGCGAAGTTGGACAGCTTGGGCAACCGATGTACATCCAACTCATCTCGAACAGCATTGAGCGCTTGGTTGAGGCTATTCTGCAGAGCGTCGAGCTCATCTACAGCGGAGAACTGATGAGGGATTTTCCCCATGGTGAGGTATGTTCCGTTTCAGTTCTCTCTGTCAAGGATCCTTTTAAATAGATGTTTCCCGGCGCTCTCCCAGACTTTGAGATGAGAAACATTCCATGAACACGCCGCGCCGCACGAGACATCGTCGAGAGATATATCTAAGCAGTGCCAAATGCAGGATGTAAGCAATAAACTCCGATCTGTTAATTCTGAGTGACCATGCATGAACTTGACGTCGAAGTGAGAACAACGTGCGGCTTACACGACCGGCATCAGCATCAGACATGTTGTTCTCTCCTTATCTTGGATATCACATAGAAGACAGGAGCTCCGGAATGTAAACAAAAGAATAGTTGTCCCAGACAGAGACGTCGCCGCAATTCGTCGATTGAGGCCTGCAAATAGGTTTGTGACAAGTGGTTCCGAGAAATCCGGATCCCTCGGAGCGCCGACACGCGACGGCGGCCATCGTCACTGCCCCCTCCGGCAGTCTCCGTGCTGAAGGCGTTACCTAATTACGGCGGGTGGGTAAGGATTGACATAGTTGGCCGATCAGGTACTTCCTCCGTGCCATGACGCTCCAGAAAAAAAGGTCCAACGCAGCTAAATCCATGAATACGTGGTTTTCTACCGGGCGCTGCTCCTCGCTTATCTGACGGTTAATCATATGATCATTAGAAGATCTCTCGTGGGCGAAAGGACAAATACTGTGCATTTCCCGATTCTCTTGGTCGTCTAGCAGAGGCCCGTGCTGCATTCGGTTCAGATGTGCCGGACTTCAGCTGTACTGGAGTTTAGTAACTCTGTCCTATCCCACACACCGGTAGAGGTAACGAGCACCTTCTCCTTCCCCCGATGCCGCACTATCAATGTTTTCGGGATTTGTAAACTTTCCCTATGTATGTTCCTCACTGCCGTTCTTCTGATGTTACTCGAAGCCCAATTAAACAAAAGATCTCGACAAAGGTCCAGCGATCGCGTGCCGTGAGAATGACATCGACCATGTTGGATATGTACCACATAGACGTTATTACTCAGAGGCGCAGGGACGTGAAGATTGCTGATATTCGAATTCCTCTCCACGCGATTGCATAGAATGACGGTCTCCGGCAAAGAAAGCTTTTGTATTGACGGTGCAAATGCATTTCCAATGACGATAAGAGACTCCGACGAGCGCACTTTGGAACATCTAGACCTATCGACGCCAGCTTCCCATCCAGACATAATCAGGACTTCTTCAGGAACTTAGCCAGTCCCTGCAGACGTTCTACTGCCCGTCTGAGTGTATCGGCATCCTTGCAGAAGGCGAAACGTGCATAGTCCTCCCCGATTGCGCAATGTTCCACGCAATAAAACTCGCTGACAGGGATGGATGAAACACCGACCTCCATGGCAATGAACCAGCTTGCCCTGTCATGACAGGTTAGGTTTGAGGAGCAGGGCAGTCTAACAACCGACATACCTAAAATCCCTCCCTCGTCCCAGTACGCTTTGGGGGAATGGATAGGTTTCCGGCCATTGGAGCGATGAGACATTCTGGAGTCAATGTGGTCAAAGCGTCGTCTCGCCGCGTTTCGTTGACATGATCCTTACCAGAAGCACGAAGTAGCTGCCCTCCGGCATTGTGTATTTCATACCAAGCCGATCGAAGCCCTCAGTCAGAATGGCTCGACGCTCTTCGTATTCTTGCAGCTGCTGGTCGACAAAACCGCGTGCCTTGGCTTGCTCCAGCCCAACAGCCGAAGCCTCCTGCAGAGGCGAGTTGCTGCAAAAGACAATACGAGTGGTCGCTGCGAGAGTGGGATGAATAATATAAGAGGGCCCAATAAGCCAGCCGATACGCCATCCGGTCGCTGCGAACAATTCTGAGGGTCGTCCCATTGTCAGTCTGAGACACTGAGACAGTGAAGTCCAAACACATACTGCCAGCAGAGCCAACGGTTACCGTGCGCTCCCACATGCCAGGAAGGGTAGCGATGCGCACATGCTCTTTGCCATCGAACACAAGGGAATCATACTGCAGAGATGTGAGTCAGGATTCCTAGGACATATCACGACAGGATTTCATACCACTTCATCGGCCATTACCATGAAGTTGTGTTCCTTCGCGAGATCAGCTATCTTCTCAAGCTCTTCGCGTGTGAAGACCTTGCCGACGGGATTGTGAGGTGTGTTGACAATGATGATTTTCGTGCGAGGAGTGATTGCGCATCTGAACCATGTTAGCCATTAAGATGGTATCGATTGCAAACGTGTAAAGCCGCTTACCGCAATTCGTCAAAGTCGATCACCCAATCATCGCTTGTAGGCTTTTCTTTGTCCATTTGCGGGTGCAGAGGGACGTAGACAGGCACTCCGGAGTTGAATGTGACGGCAGCGAGGTACTGATCGAAGAACGGCTCAAACATGATGACTTCGTCTCCTGGTTCCAGGAACGCTACGAATACAGAATATATTCCTGTTTATCTTATTGAGCGAGGCCACGACGTAAGGGACTATAGGGACTGACCTTCATTTGCCCCGCTAGTGATGAGAATCTCTGATTCTACATCAAGGTCTTTTCCGAGCTGAGGCCCGTAGAAATCCTTGATTGCTTGTCTGAGTCGGAGTCTGCCCTTCGGATGAGAGTAATGATTGGTCCCGACTTGATTCAAGGCTTCTTCAGCGGCCTCCCTAATCCACACTGGCGGTGCGAAGTTCATATATCCTTGCCCAAGGTTGATACAATCGGGAGGCAGATTCGCGACGCTGCTCGCATCCTCAGACTGTGCCGCATTCTGACAGATCTGAATACGTACTTGTAGATCGACCATACATCCAGGGCTAGTGCTCGGCCTTCTTTCAAGCGCGAGGCGTAGGGTATGAGGTCGGTCTGGTCAGTTGGGTTGACTTCACTAGTGTCATTGATATACACTTCGGCGACTGAAGTGGGGGACATGACTGCAACAAGATGGCCCGTTGCAAGATACACGCGCAACTGGGTGGCAAGACGACTTACACACAGCTTGCTCTCCATTTTGGACATGCTCTTCATCTTCTGATTACACCATGGACATCTTTCCCACTTCCATCTTCCATTGCCACGTCACGAATGCACACCGTATCAGTACCGTCTGCAATTGGAATTTGGGGGTACCATCAAACCCAGTTGCAATTTGATCCTCCCGAGACACACAGGTCCATTTGCGGTACCAGATGAGGAACGGATAGAACGTGCGAGAATGAATTGTCCACCCGAGTTTCTAGCTTCATGGGATTCGAATTTTGACCTTTTGTAAGATGCTGCGCCGGACTTACGTATACTATCCAAATACGGTAGCTATGTCACTGAGCGCGCATGTGCCCCTGTGTGGATGCCATGTTCTTGTCACGTACTGCCATCTCTCTCTAGTCAGTACTGCAGGGTTCGAGCCGTAGTACAGACTTTCGGGCACTTCCGATCGCGGCATGGTACGGCAAGCTAATAAGCGAAGGATTTGATATCCGCCAACACGTCCGTAGATTTGACGTGCCTCGACGCGTTCGTTGTGCGAGGATATGCGCCGCGTTGAGACTCTGAGAGTGGCTCGGCGATTCCTGTGCATGTGCAGGAAGCATAGTCTAGTGCTCTGAGAATACGTATTGTCTGACTCAAAAACTCTGAGGGGGATACACATTCGTACAAGTCCGCATCATCAGAAGGGCGTGCCTTCGCCACGATCTGTATGACTATCGGCTCGAGAGTACATACAGCCTTGCATTGGACGGCAGGGAGCTATCACACCTACAGACTGAAGGAAATGACCATTGATATCATATTGTTCATCCCACTGTTAAGTTCAGGTCTGAGCCTGCTCTACTTCTTGTCTGTCCTTGAACAAAGTCACTCAAGTTGCATACGGTGCGTACTATACTCTGCAGTGCTCAGAACCGGCGTCGAGCATCCTTGAAGTCGGTTGAGGCTCGTACTGGGACGGTGGCTGAATCGGATCTTATCGTGAATGCAGCCACCGGCATCGGTCGGCATCGCGCGGCAATCGTCGGCAGTGCTCTAAGCGACGAAAGGGCGTACGACGACTTTGGGGGTGGAGTATGAAGCAGGCCTTTACCGTGATCGTCCTCTCCGCTTCCAATAGATCACATAAAGGTCGACCGCGGGACTAATCTCTCTCTGCCAGTTTCAGCATACTCGTCACTGGGTCTTCTGTCCATCTCAATTTGCTTCACGGTTGTGGTTTTTTTTCACGCGTCCCTCCCCGCGTTCTGGGCGACAGTACTAACATTGGACCCGTCACGCATGACTGTAGACGGCATCGATCTTCGAACAATTTTGCTATCTGTTGATATGCGCACGTTCCGATTTCTAGATTCATGCGATTTGACGAAACCAGCGCCGCCGGCTCATTGTATAAGCGGTAGTTGAGCAGGAAGCACACCTTAATTTCCCTATTAGCCTTCCTCACCTCTAACTTTGCTGCGGAAGGCGCATAGCACGTTCATGTCTGAAATCCTTGCCAGTACCGGCAGCTTCTTTTATTGGACTCTGATGAATCGTTCAAAGTATTCAAACGATGAATACGATGTTCCTGCATTGGTGAAATCACTGTACCAAATATAGGGCGGTCGTCTAATAGCATCTCTTGAGCGGTGTACTATTTTTCCGGAGGTTCTGACAAGCATCATTGTATTGCGCAGACTCGGGAAGCAGTCCGTTCCAGAACACTGCGCCTCGTAGCAGAGGTGAGATCTCATAAGCCGAAGAGAATATCACATAACTTTAGTACCCTCTTTCCAGGAAGAGTTCCCTGCCTGCGGTCCGGAGCAACGGGCGTTAACAGAGAATGGTGCTGATGTACCCAATATGATCTGGGCCCTGCTGTTGACTAGGGAGTTCAGTGAAAATACAATTCCGAAGATGTGATGTCGTCGAAACTCCATTGATAGCTTGTTCATCCTGGCGATCTATATCTCACGGAGTCTAGAGTAGTCTAGCTTGCATGCGGAACTTGCCGAGATGCCATAAGTGCCCCAAGATTGTATTCAAAGACGCCAGCAATTTGATTTCATAAAGATAAGGGCATGGGCCCATCGACATGAAGTCGGCTATGGTCGGCTTGTGAACGAAAATCTCTGATAGGCGGAGTTCGACGGGTCCTCGCAAAATCCGTGAGACACCGCCGAAGAATTGCGACCCTACTCCATGACCGCGGGCGGCGAGGATAGGGATAGTGGGCGGATCTCAGCGGAAGACTCGCGCGTGCTAATTTCCTGCATTCAGTAACTGCACATTGAGGCTTACAGACATAATTGGCCTTGCATCGCCATCGCGTTCTGTTCACAGCCGCATCTTGCTCATATGTAACAAGCATGCTGACATCTTGAATTGTTCATTTACAATTGAAAGAGCTCCAAGAATCGAAGTTGAGGAGACGACATGCCTAGTCGCTGCCAAGGACCCATTGTCCGCATGTTGAATTACTGGCACCAGCTAGGGCGCATTGATGCTGGAATATTCAACGCACCCACTGGCCCCACCACGAACGGAATAGTAAATGTGACAGTATGAAGAGATCAGGCCAGCCACTTCCGCTTACAGGCATCCTAAATACGCAGGTCTGCACAACAATCAGATGTGAAACTTGACGACGCGTAGTATAACCGACAAGGACTGCATCTCCGATGCGCAGTTCCATACCAATATCGTCGATGTTTTGTGTTTAGATGCATGTCAGAGGTAGCATTGACGCAGGAAATGCGAGGCTTACGGGGTGAGGTTCATCCAATAACTTGATATTCCGGACAGTCCGAAAGCGAGCACTAGTAACTGCATCAATGCGCACAGAGTAACTTGATACATGTCCTCCGTAGGGCGCTGGACGAAAAATTAAGCTTGTAACGGGTTGTCAACATCATGGTCTTGACATGTGAGAGTATACTTAGCCTGGAGTTATGGTTAGCGCAAGAACCGAGGCTAGTCTTGACGGTTTTTGGACAATAGCGAGCTGCTCAAAATTGTTTCGAATCGGATCAGTCCATATGTCTTCTTAACACCTTTTTTAATGCCACATACAGCATTTGCACTGTCCAGCGGAGCTGGTCCGCGGTAGCGGCAACAAGAGGCCGAAATGAAGACCTGCTTCAGTGGGACTTGAGTCGGCACAGGTGAGTTTTAATGAGGCTCTAAAGCCAAAATGGCTGGTTTCAGCTGCGACGAAACTCGCTCCGGATGTTTCGCATGGCATGGATTCCCTTCTGAATGATCACACTCCTGCCGCGTGCTGGTATTGAACTGCGGACGAGATCGGACACCTAATTAGCTACCTCCATAGACTCATCAGGATGAACTTCATCCACTTGAAGTAACTGGTTCGCATCCTATCAGTGCCAATGTATGTTTTGTGTCAGCGCGTGCACGTCTCTCAGAGCGACTTGATGACGACTTCGACGTGACACAGCATCGCGTGGAAACCCCTGAGGAGCAAATCTATATGATATGTAGATGATTCACCTTGCGGCGATTGGCTGCGAAAAGTGTGATCTGAATTCTGCCTTCAAGAATAGAGCACAAGTTCTCGCGAATTGCTGAGACGAGCCCTTCGCAATTGGCCCTATCTGAAGCGCGCCGCAACGGGTCTGATTAGGGCAGGCGCTAATGTCGCTGGCATCCACGAGGCCGCCACAAAGTTGATAGAGTTTGACTTCATACAGCTTCATACGGACATGAACGTCGACACTTGTCGCTTTTCACACATGCTATGATCTGCTTCTATTGCAGGCTGTCATACATCGTCCTCGCTTCCCCTCACGACGTTATTACTAAGTAATGACTCTTCTGCCAGTGCGTGCTCATCGGATCTGGAACACCGGACGGAACGTCCATCAGCCCGGAAGTCCATGAGCTCCTTGACGCTGTCTGGTCGGATGCTACGCTGCACCACGCCCACAATATCAATCATGCGAGACCAACCTCTACTGAGTCCGCATCTCAACAATCACCTATCTGCTTCCGTACCACTGCCTTGACTTGGAGAAGCTTTGCAGACGATCACTTGGTGGTTTATGTTAGCTTTGTCAGAAAACACTCTTCTATGTTCTATCACATCGGCATCACAGGGGAAACTGCGCACTTGTGGGACTGAGACCACGAGGCATCGTTTTCATTGGTCCTCGCGGACTGCGCATGTGCAAGGAGCTTGAGGATGGTGATCGTCGGCAGAGGTGCTCAAGTGTCTTTACGGCGCCGTTCGACTAGGCATTCGAATGTCATACTGGAGATGGCTGTACTACGTAGTATCGTCGTAGGGTGTTAGCAACTCCAATGCCTTTATTCGACAATTTCAGACAACAAGTTCGAGGCCGATACCAGTTTGTCGCCAGTTTCAAAGCTAACCACCTCGCAGTTGGTTTCCAAATTCCATGTTGCTCGTGGCATACTCCATGGGATGGATCTAAATTATGTATTTCCTACGTAACTTCTGCGCATGACACAGATCTGCTTTATATTGACGATAGGTTGGCCAATGCCATAATGCAAAATATGCGGCCGCCAGGACACACATAGTGATGTTTTCACAGCATAATATTCATTTTGAGAATATGGTGTGGTGAATACGAGCTAATCTTAGGCTTCAGGTCCTACGCCTTCAAGAGACGTGAAACTCTGCGGTCAACACACTAGTCTGGGAGAGCGGCCATCGCGATTTCCGGATTAGGCTGCCTAAGTCCAGAAGAGCAACGGTTGCGTAGAGAATGATATCCTTGCGAGACATAGGTCTTTCCGTCTCTCGGCCGAAACTGACGTTTACGTGTAGATATAATAAATAGTACACCCAGGATGCCTGGCCCTGTGATGACGTTGGCATCCGTCTAGCAAACTTCTGACCGAACAGCTGCCCGCGTGCTTGTAGTACCCATTTCATCAAGTTCTATCTCTGGTTGTTCTGACGTGAGAATCTACCGGCTTTTGGTAAGGCCTGTCACTGAACGTCAGGGAGTTTGAATCTATTTTTCCGTTTTGATCCATCATGGCTACGCGGGGAACTCACTTGGTAAGCCACCTGCGCGGCGTCCGTTTTGTATTCCCGAGAACCACGGCTGTGCATAACTGGTGATATTCCTCCACAGCATCTGTATTCGCACCTGACGGCTTCCGTAATTGTACTTAGGGGTCAGACACTGTTATTTTCTGAATGCCTTCGATGGTGGTCGTGGCTCACTATGCCGAGCGGGGAGAGAATATGCACGAGTGATTGCATGCGTCAAAATATGTCCTGAAAACCTAAATAGATCCAGCAGGAATTGAGGCATACCGATCTGAGTGAGAAAAATCGCGCGAAGTGCACGAATTCACGCAGCGTAGCGTCGCTGTCTTTGTTTTGTGTACTCTGCACTCCGCGCATAGAGCGGGCGCTGCACAATCAGCCACAGCTGACAAATCGAGCGACTCGTCGTGGCACAACAGACGCCAGCCTGTCCTCGCTGTCTGCGACGCGCCCAACGGCCATTTCGCTACCTCAAGATGCCTGACAGCGCGTGCAGCGGAGGGATGGGTTTTTGGTGAGTACCAAACCAGTATCTTTCGAGTCGACCACTTACCTCGGCAGGACAGCACACCGCTACAGACGCATGCCTGCCCTATTCGCAGTTGCACACGCCGGACGCGCAGATCCACTGATCAGTCGGCGTGCACACCTTGGTCAGTTTGAGAACCGTGTGCCGCGATATCCGCGCTCCGGTCACGCATGTCCATCTGCCATCGCGCACGAACCCGGCCGCTCTCGTGCACGTCCACTCGCCGACCCATCACCGCGCGCACGCCGAGCCCCGCAGCTCCCGCACACGCAGGGCTTGCAAGTTCTGCCCGCCGACCCGATGGCACGCACACACTGACGTGCACGCTCGCCCTCGCGCCGGCCCAGTTGCTGTCATGCACGCCCATCTGGGCGGGTTTCGCGCACGCACGCCCGACTCCTCCCGCACAAGCTCGAAGCGTACATGTAACCCGCGCGGACTCGCATTTGCAACATACCATCGCGTAGACGACGGGCAGCGCGTCGTCGCGTGTACCTGACCCCTCGTACGCTAGCCCGATGTGTAGGGCGGATTTGCAGCTGGGCGCGACTTTCCAACCCGCCGAGCTGGTATACGCACGCCGGGCCCGGTATGTTGCGCGCTGTGCTACTGCTCGCAGCTCCGAGTAGCAGCGTGCATCAATGTCGATTGCAGCCACGCAGATAGGATTTATTTATTTATTTACAAGGCTTCTTGGCTAGAGGCTCTTAGAGCGTTTTGACTGCAATCTGTAAGATTTACGAGTAGAGACCACACAGGATAAAGAGAGAATAACTTCGTGTTCGTGTTCGCTCGGTACAAACATGTAAGGAGACAAACCGAACGAGCGCGGTACTAAGTACTCTACGGGTCATGTGACTGGTACGAGATTGGACGGAGCTATTTGCTCCAACACTATCATGATGCGGTTAATAGTACAAAGTGTGATCAGCCTGTCGATCCCAGCTGTGCCCGGAAGGGCCATATAATAGATAGCTTTTGCACGTATTGTCTACCATATGACGCTGCCCTGTAGATCAATAAACGAGGAGACAACAGATGACGTTCTGCATATAGCTGTCTAGTAGCTAGCTGCGGTAGGACTTCAGATATAGCGAAACGGTTTCTAGCATGGTTGTGTGTTATTTCCACTGAACAAACATACATTCAAACTGATAGGAATACCAAAGCCTCCATATTCACCATATGCTATTCCTACACGCATCCTACCCACAATACCTATAAGAATAAAACTGTTAAGTACATTCCGGTGTTCACATCCACGAAAGAACTAGTAATGCGAGCCAGTTAACATATCTCGAAGGATTTAGCAGTCGGACGTACCAACCGCCATGTCTCTCAGGCTCCCAGAGGTTGCATTGCGAGATCGCCCGCTTTCATATCACCAATAGTAAAGGATCCACCATCAACTTCGGTATCCCGAGATACTTCAATCTCCATTCGCGGAGCAGTATGAATTGTTTTTGCTGTCCCGTGACCAGAGCTGAATGGAATGCTGCGTGAACGTATCTCTGTCTCAATTTGACTCCTGCTAGCAAGATTGCGCTCGAATCGGATGATGATGAGGTTGAAGCAAATTCCCGCGATTTGAACGAGCTAAATCAGGCCACTATTGTGAGTATCCGGCGGTCATTGTTTGGAGCAGCATAGATAGACTCACACAGTCAGAAGTGAGATATACCGCGCTGCTCCGTGCCAATACAGTGGCGAGAACGATGGCGGCCGTCATGGCGTACACTGCACCTGACTCTCCAAGAACACGTATGGCATAGACTAGTCTGTCTTGACCTGTCATGTAGGTTCTGGCCGATCGACTGACCCTCCATATGCGGAAGATAATAAGGGCTGATAAAGTATTTAGAAAATCCAGCGGACTACAGGCAAATAACTTACACGACGTTAATGTGTTAAGGCCTACAGTCAAGGCTTGTTGAGCAGCCGTTACCGGCACCAGAGAGGGCGAGTTGATGCCGGAAGATCCAACGAAGGCCACGGACCGCACCACGAGCAAAATTGCGACTGAGACGGAGGCCAACAATATCGAGAGTGACGGAATAACGGCCAGCCACCTTCGCTCATAAACAATCCAGCATCTATACGTCTGTTAAAGGCTCAGATTGAGAAACGTGGAGTAAAATTTATGCTCACAAGGACAGCATCCCCGATGAGCAACTGTAGACTAATGTCGATGTTCTGCATATATAGATGCATTAAGAGTGAGATCCAAATTGATAATGCAGCGCTCACCTTGGTTAGATTCATCCACTGGGTCTCGTCAGTGAACAAACTTATGTCCCCAGTAGTCCAAACGCGAACATTGGTAACCGCGTCAACGGACACGTTGAGTGAACCGATGCATGCCATGATTATGGTCACTGCCAAAAAGTTGTAGTGGATTTTCCTTCCCAGCGAAGTGTCCCGCACAAGAAGCGCCCACAAACATATAGTAGTGGTGGTTAAATGCACTCCAAGAAAAAGGCTAGAGAACAGCAAAGTGAAAATGCGTGCTTGGATGATCGGGAGAGGCATGTCGATCGCTGAGAGGATTGCGTCACTTACTCACATTCGGTGCGTAGACGGCTGGATTTATAGGATGGGTTATAAAGCTGGATGATGCACCAGTCTTCAGTGCAATAATCATACTCACGAGAAGCTGATACCTGCAGATGGTCAGAAATAAAACGGGCTGATGTAACCAATTGGTGCTCGACAAACTAAGGGCGGTCACCCAGAGGTGCGCCCACAGACGGTGCTGGGTGTAGATGGCAGAACAAGTAAGTCGACATGAGAACTTCGCCTATACCCGGATTTCTGGTGCCAACGGGAACCAAAATAGCTGCGACCCTTTGTAGTGCATAGCGGGCCACGCTAATTCGACCTCGACAGAGCTTGTGAGTGGGCGGCGTGAATACTAGCTGTATTGATCAGCGGTTCGTCTGATGCATCAGCTTGTATGTTGGGATATATGGAGGTGTCGCACAGTAAAAGTACCGATGGCTGGTCAAGATAATGACAAGCCTCTGGCAGTAGACTGCGTAACTTTGTTTCGGCGGTCTAACAGACGCTGTATTCCAACCGGGGACCGTATTGGTTAATCTATCCTCCTCCTTACTTCCACCCAGGAACATAGCTTGGAGCTGAGGAGACATCGCCTCGCTATCTGAACTAGGAAAAGGGGCACTCACCGCGGCGGCCTCTTATGAAAGAATGAGCACTGAACATATTGCATCCTGTTTCCCCCCAACGTTGGGTGCAATCAGCACAGCAGCGCTCCGCTACTTGATGAAACTGTGGATGCGAGGGAATGTGCACAATGGACCGTGCAGAGTTCGACTGCGGACGAGAAAATAGAACACAAGCTCGCACAGGTTGCTGGGAGACGACTCGGAGTTGAGCTGCTGCGATGATGGAGTCATGCAGATCAGCATCCGGACTAACATTTATGCGGTGCACGGGTAGTAGACTTGGCATCAGTACGCTCCTTCCAGGTGAACGGGATGAGTTGGATGCTAGTTATGCTATGAGACCGTTCTCCTGTCAGGGCCCGGCGTCGTACTAGCGGGGCGGCACGGGAAGCGCCCATGCCCTGATTAAGTAGGAGTTTCTGCACAGAGATAGGCACGAAGTTGCCACAAAGTCTACAGGGTTTGATCCTTCCTACGCTCATCTGAGACTAGTACCAACGGCACGCTGTCAGTCCATCTTCTGGGTTCCGCGCAGTCCACTCATGATGTCTTCCATCTTTGCATGGATGTCCTGCCTACTCAATTTTAACACGACCACGAAGTAAAATATGAAGTCCGAGCACAGCATGCCAGGAGACACCAGGCCTCAGGCTCATGTTGAGTGTGTTCCATGACGAGGTGTTCTGTGTTAGCACCAATGCTAGAGTGCAGAGGCACAGATACTACGACGCCAGAAATAAAAGGCCAGCTTGTCTCTCCTCTGACGCTTGCATTTGCGTATATTATTGGTGCGGGCTTCCGCAGCCCTGGGGTCCGGAATATTACCTTCTGTCATGAATAGCTACTCCACACGATGAATTATGACAGATTGCCAAGCCGTCTCGTGAATTGAGTTGTCATGCTGTTCGGGTGCTATTTCTTGGCTTTCTGTTATCAGAGACGAATCTGTCCGGCGCGACACTGGTATCCTGGGCGCTGCTGGCACGTCGTAGGTTTGTCCAGCGCCTGACATGGCCATCCACTCCGGATCCTAGTATCCCCGCTTCTAGGTTACTTATCTATCATCCTCCCGTCGGAGAATTTCGATGCATGCTGGGTTCTTTAGCTTCGGCGCCATGATAATCAGGGGTCTTCCTTTGGTCCAAGACGGACGGTGTGTTCAGGGTAAATGGTGAATCCGTCCGCATGTTCAAGAATAGCGGGTTCATGCGCGGCATTCCGTCGCGCGCCAAAAGACGGGATATTCCATTCGATGCGTGACATTAGGAGCCTAGCTAAGGCTCCACCATTCGCTTGCACTGCTAGATGCCGTCGATGTCCGAGGTACAACGAGAAAATGCCGCAGTTGACTATTGGATGTCCCGCAGTGCGTCCCGGGTACGGGGGCCATCGAAATCAAATTCTTTCCAATTATATTTTTCTCTCTCGCCCCAGCAGGTCATGTTTCGCGAAGGTATGAGACATTTATTACTTGGAGCTTGGGCCAATTCGCATATGCATGAGACACAAAGCAGATTGCAAGGGCTCACATCTCGCAGACCTCACCATAATCATCGGATCAGAGAGTACGGTGCGAAGCCGAAAATCGAGGCTATCGATTACAAGAACCAGGAACAATATCGTGAACATGACGTATGTCTAGAGCAAATACCTGTAGTCTGGGTTCAAATCTCCCATCCGTTTCTTTTCGTCAAGCGTGAGTGTATCGTCTTCCATTCGAGCCGCCCGTTTCCGATTCTCGCTACTGACTCCGAGATAGTACACGACGTCCGCGACAATACTGACGCACAAAAATGCGATGCAGATATCGTATCCCGGGATGTACTTCGGTGCGTCCTTGGCGAGGAACGAGAAAGTGGCGATTATACCGCCAACTAGAACGAATTATTAGAGCACGTTCCAGTTCTCAGGAGTAACTGGGACGAACTGTTGCCGAAGCCGATTTGCCATGCTGTACCAACGGCCCGTCTGTGATGCCCAGCAACTGTACAAAGGATCAGACCACGTCTGGGACAGAATCACACGTTGCTACTCACGATTGGTGTTGAACCAACAGATCACGATTGGCATCGCTGAATACATGCCCATCGAGGCAAGAAACAGGGCTCCATATTCCAAGGAGGTGTTGTCATGCACGACACGCAGAATTATGAACCCGACGAGTGAGATTAAGCTGAGCACCACCGCAAAGAGGAAGCGGTGTTTCAAATAATCGGATGCGGCCGCAGATACCATCGCAACCACGAATGCGACCGCCCATTGCGGGACGGAGAGAAGTTGAGACTGAATACTTCCATGGCCAAGATGTTGGATGATGGTCGGGGTGAAGTAAGCTAGAGGGTATTGTTTAACATCTAAAGTCCTTCTGAGAACAACATGAGTACCTTACCGTATCCATAGGCGGGTACTATGAGGCCGAAGTACATAAACCCAGCCGCGATTATCTTATCTGCATCAGACTGAGATTACGGCTTGCACTACTGGAGATCGCAACGAGACTCACAGTCCTTGAATGTTTCCATGGCTATCTTCATTGTTAGCGGCTCCCGTCTCTTCGAATCTCCCACATCTTCGTACAATCGCGCCTTCACGAAGTCCTTTTCGTCCTCAGATAGCCACGTCGCATCCTCCGGGAAGTCTGGGATTGTGAAATACAGGATCACGGACACAACGCACGTCAGCACGCCCTCTGAAGTCCACATCAACGTAAACTCATGCCCTAGATGTGCGACAAACATACCGAGAATGAAGACCCATCTCCAGCCGCGGAAGCCCCGCAAGCCGTCCATCTTGCCAATTGCACTTGCTAGGAGACCTCCAAAGCCTCCCGCGAGCGTAGTGGATGAGAAGAAGAATGAGAAGCGCTTCTGCGATTCGGACCGCTTGTACCACCTGCATATTGCCGAATGAGACATCATTATGCGAGAGTGGATGCTAGTGAAAACTGACATGGACATCAGGTAAAAACATGCAGGGAAAATCCCGGCCTCAACCAAACCTGAACGAGTTGTCATGAGGAAGATAAGGGCTTGCGGGAGTGATGAGACTGACCCAAGAAGAATCTTGTTGCGACGAGGCCGCTTAGGTTCTGCGTGAGGCCTTGAAGAACCGAAACGAGACCAAATAAGAACATGCAGAGCGAAACTATATCAAAATAGTGAGACACTGAACCCCGGAAAAAGGAGAAACTACGCACGCCAGACATGAGGTTTGAATTTTTTCAC
The DNA here is from genome assembly GCA_001687445.1 of Obba rivulosa. Taxonomy (NCBI): domain Eukaryota; kingdom Fungi; phylum Basidiomycota; class Agaricomycetes; order Polyporales; family Gelatoporiaceae; genus Obba; species Obba rivulosa. The sequence continues at coordinate 63,507 of KV722430.1, read as the reverse complement.
TAAGACATTGGAGGGAATCTCGAAAAGAACATAAGGAACAAAGCTGCGAGATGTAAATTGTCAGATGCAAACACGAACAGAGGCGTGAGATTGCTCACAAAACTACCAGCGCGGTGTTAAATTGGTTTCCCACCAGTTTGAGATCAGTGTCTAGTCCGAACAGTGCCGCGTTGGAGATGTTCACCCTGCAACCGTAGCTCAATGAAATAGTCGGTGCTGAGGTCACTTGATACGCACCGGTCAAGGAACGCAAGCAGGTACAATATGGTGAGAACAGGCACGACTCGGAAGTCTACCTTCCTCATGAGCTTGGCCTCATCAATCTGGGGCAGACGCGCTCTGTAGTCGTCGAGAATGCCACTGCCGACGACATCCTTGCCGCTTTCAGATCCATCTGTGACATCACCCTTGAGCGATGCGCTGCGTGCGCTGTGACCTGTACGACCGGCAATACCCTCCGCATGAGCACCGTACCAAACCTCGGAAAACATCAGCACTCACGATCTTCGAGACCCATGAAGATAGTCTATGCTTCAGCGACGACTCGAGAACCTCCAGAAGAGAACTAGAGGACCGGCGGACTCAGAGAGGGGCAGTGGACTCCTCTATGGACGCAGAAGTCGATGCCATCTGTCCAGCTCTGTCGAGCTAATATAAGGGTTAACACAACATCACAGGGAACAGAATCATCTCCACGATCAGGATAACCACCTGGGCACATGTGACGAAAGGAATAAGGTTCGTTCATCTGCCGCGCAGTTCCGACAGCGCGTGTCAGCGGCACGCTGCTATGCTTCTTGCATTCTCGGACGTTCGTGGGAATATAGCCTTGCCACGGTGTCTGTCCCTCTCTGGCGCCATGGAAGGTGAGGTAACCAGAGTGGCATTCCAGACTTCCAGTACTGCCTATAGTTTAGGGGGACTGATATCGACACTGAATCGGGACACATACCTGTAGAGGAGCATTCATTTCCGTCGCGATATTCTTTTTCGCTTTGCTTCCACTAGTACTACGGACATGTACTCAGCATATATCATCCGGCTTTGCTGCACTTCTGGGACATTGAGCAACGGAGCTGTAGCAGCGTGAGCTTCACGATCCATTTCGAGAAATGGGAGGCTGGCCGGCAAATAAAGTGGCCGCCTATCTCATGTCTCACCAGGGGTCAACGTTTTTCACGCCTTGTACCATTTGCGTTGGAATTGGCTCTCAGTATCTGCGAAAAGTATGTGTAGTATTGATGATGAGATAGGATCTCGTTATGGCCGGGCGTTGCATCATTCGAGGGTCGCTTGCAACCAGTGCCTGTCGTGTCAATGCGCGATGGAGCACTCCCGCGATCCTCTGGCACGATGTAGATCGATCAAAGTCAGTAGATCGTAACATGGCGTCGTCTGGTCAGTGGAAAAGCGGGCTCTGTAGAGCGTCAGATCAATCTCACGCTTTAAAGCCAACGCCGGACTTCACTACAATTTTGTTTCAGGTGGGCTGTGTATGTCATAAATGACAGGTGAGTTCGAGCCGCAGGTACGAATCCGGGATTAAAATCACTTACTGTCCATATGCTACGGTTCTATTAATATCTCCAGGGAAAATTTGGTTTGATTGAGTCGCCATATTCCGTTGGAGCACATGCGTTATACACTTGCCAGAATCTGCGAGACAGTATGATACATCGAAAAACTGCAGATGGGACGAGAGTGTACCACTCCAACCAGAAGAACTCTCTTGGTCATGCGGAGGACTGTGGAGTGGTACCCTGAGGAGCGTCACTTTGCTGGCGGCGTTCAAAGCATTGGATACGCACCTGGATATGACGCCGACCAGTCGCTTGCTGTTCATCTTCATGCTCCATATTCGCGACTTATTTGCTGGATAAAGCCCGGAAGGGTGAAGAAATATCAGTCACTGAGCTCGTCAAGTTATTCGGCCTCAGGTCAGACTCCACTTGAAGCTCAGCTCGGGGTCGAAGCGAACCGGCGCTATTGCATACAAATATTTGTCTTGACACGTGGTTCGGTAGTTGTCTCGTTTCACCGAGTCAAGTAATACATCATCCTCCTCCTCCTCCTCCTCTGAGACTAAGGGTACCACCTCTCGCTGGCACTGTGTACCACATAGCACATTATCCAACATTGATATTATTTCGGCTCATCTAGTTCACTGTCGCCCTTGTCAAAACTTATGCAGACACTACCTACGGCTCGGCAGAGCTCAACTTTACCTGCTCAGTACGGAAATCGTACAAAGTCTAAAGACTACGTCTCTTAGCAATCCCTGGCCCTGAGTCACGAAGTGGTAAGTGTATCCCGTGAACTTTGTATACCCCGAATCCATCTTCTATAGTTTTGGATAGGATGGTCGATTGAAGACCAGTTGTCCTAACGTCAGGACTTAGAGATACCGTTGGATATTCTCTTATGACCACGGGTGACCTGGGCGAACATTTATGTACCATTTTCTCGCTCCTACAATACGATGTTGTATTGTGACGGTCTTCCTGTCCCAGAAACGCCAAAAATCATCTCATCGCGAGCACGACCATTCCTACTCGTTGAAACGAATGCTACAATCCGATAGTCTCATATACATACAGTTGAGTTTAGTCTGATTGCATTGAATGGTGAAGAATAACCTGTTATCCGATTACCAGCCGGTGTATTCCTGAGCAAAAAGGCACAACGTCGTGTCTGGCTCTTACACGCTCAACACAGCACCTTCACCCGTCCAAACGCCTCACCTCTATGTGCGTCATGTGATGTTGGAGTTGACCGGAGTCTGTGTCCCGCCACGAGAGACTCGCGCAACGTACGTTCTCTCCTTCCCTTGATGTAACCCGAATCTCATCACAACGTGTAGGCTTCATGATTGGCTTCCACACCTGTATAATCATCGACCGTGCGCAAACTTCAATAATTTTGCGGAGGGCAGCGGGGACCAATCTCCCCACTTTGCTAGACGTTTAGGTGTATGTAGCGGTGCGCAGGTCACTAACAAATGATGTATCTTTAGGATTGATTTATTCAAACATCGATTCTGGCGGTGTAGCGATTCATTCGGCAAGTTAGAGCATCCATGGTTCTTGAAAGTTCAAACCAGCTACAGGTCGGCGTATATTCACATCGAACATTTGCTGTGGATGTACAGATCGTTAGCATCACGTCCATGACACTACGATACGATTGACCAGAATTCGAATCAGTGTGGGATAGACGTTAGACCAGATTAAAACACGTCTATCGAGACAGAGAGCCCACAATAAGTGAAATTCGTGCTGTGAATAATAACCCAACCTATTCAGCTCTCGGTGCTCGGAGAGTTCATCCCCGGTCGAGGGACGTGGCTCCCACAACTGACATTTTGCAGTCTTCGTCGAATTACCCGTCTTAACGTTCCCTAGGCACTATTACACTGATCAGCTGGATCGAGTAGCTATTTCCACGTCACTATATTGAGCTTCGTAGTCTTCCTGATAGACAGATGTAAAGGTCCCTTTGGCAACTGCTTGCCACGCAGACCATGCGGCCGCGAAGCCTTGCATTGCCCTGGGAACCTTTCATCTAGCCCACGTTCATGACTAATGTCCGACGTCTCGGAGAACATTCACATTTGTATATACAACAGGAGATTTTGAACGTTAACCTCGCCTTACTGTGGTGCTTGAAAGGTCCCATGTTGTTCGGAAGTCAGAGAGCGGGATGCACTACGGGAATTCTGCTTGGCGTTACTGTTTGTAAAATTGGCGAAGCATGTCCAGAGTGTTGAAACCAGCCGGCATGAGTCAGACATCCAGCCGTAATGAAAAATCCAACAGCGGCACAGTGTATGTCCCGGAACGTTGTCATAAGTTCTCTGGAGTTGAATAGGTAGGTAAAGTATAGACGGGTCCATGGTATCTGCAAACGACTCAATGCCGCCATCTCCACACCTCGAATCACTTTGCAATAGGCTTCGCCACCTTGAGAAGTCAACATGTATTTACTTCAACAATCAATACATGAATGCTGGTCGCTGACACTGAGGTCCAGTACTCTGCCATAGACGTGGCGAGCGCGCCTAGCATCGCATGTCTACGACCGACCACCCGTGAGAGCGTTCAGCTCATCGGCAAGCATGCGGACAACGCCAAAGAAGCCCTCTCGCTAACTATACAATATCGGCCTAAGCGCGCAACGACCTGAGTATACATTGTCTTCTGCACAACCTGGAACTCACTATAGCCAAGGTCGCTACTGGCACTCCGATGGAACCCTCCTGTGGCGGGGGACTTGGCTTTCGAATGCAAGACGAGGTTGTCAGAATGGGAGCTACGCTCAACATAGTAGAAGTCTTGTAAGGTTTGTTTGGGACACCAGAACATCGTTATCGCAGCGCCATCATAGGAGCGAATGGTCTCTCCGGTTGCCTATGTTTGGAATTCAATTGCTATCATCTGTAGAGGTATGTCGCAGCAGCTGATGGTCTGGTACCTACCCAATCTCTACCAAGTCGCAGCAGCTGTGGCACACCATATGTGACCGATGATAGGCATCTATTAAATGTGATGAGCTTTCATTGGCGAAATTATGTAGAGCGGGGATGAGCTGAAACATGATAAATGTCTGACACTTCTGGATCAGAACTGCAGATGGCCCCGATGATTAGAAGCCCACTTACTCATTTATCAAGTTTGTCATGCCTCAGCTTAGAATGATACGATCTCGCCTAGATCAGATGGAACTGCCAGAGTCAGCACCCGATGGCTTTGTGGCGTCGCAACGTTTCGTCGCATCTGAATCTGGACGGCGGAACGGCAGAGGGCGTGTGGCGACTCCACTAAATACCGGACAGGGCCTCCAGGTCGCAGGCGCCAGAAATCAGTGTGGAGTTGCACGGAGCCTTGTTGCGCCCGTGAAAGCAGTCATCTCCGGCTTGAAGGTGTACCTCTTATCATGGCTGAGATACCATGATGCCGGTCTGCGTGGCAATGCAACCGCGGAGCCATCGCGCCCCGGAGCCTATAAATGGCCTTTCTTAGGAAGGAACAAACAACCCCAAGCATGTTTGACGCTTCGTTCGGCGGGATAATTTGGCACCGACAGGGTGGTTCATGCAATATCCTTGGTAATGACTGTGGGTGCTGTGCCAGTGCCGCATACATAGATATGTTGCGGTGGTTTGGTAACCACTGACATGGCATAAACCGCAGACGATGTCCGTTCGTGGTTTCTATCATGCATTTTCATCGACTATTATGGAGTCCTTTCGGCAAAATCGGCATTGGTGTGCTTGATAATTTTGTCAAATGGCCTTGTCAGAAGCAAACGGAGCGGCATGCGACATGCTGGTGTTATGTGAATGTGACCGCCTTTCGTAGCGCCCAGTGTATGGGGCTCGGAGCTCTCAGAATACGTCTCTCGGCAGCTCCGTCGACATCGGCTGATAGAGAAGTTGACCTGCGGTTCCACGGAAGCTGTTGGTGGGAAATCTGACAGCTTTGGTCTCAACCCATGTTAAAGGTATGTTTCGCAGCTTTCATGATCTGCACCGATCTAAGGATCCCTCACATCATTCCAACAAGTTCTGGAACCTCTTAAGACGAAACGGTTACTTCAAAGATTCTGGTCACGTCCATTGCCTTCACCACTTCGTCTGCGCGAAAGGCGCCACTGTCCTGTGACTGGTCCTTGCATCCACGCGTTGCAGGGTACAGCATTGAAATGGCTTTCCCCCTGGACGAAGCGGCAATTGTTACAACTATTGTTGAGGCGATACTGTATGGTGGGTTTTAATGGCTAGCAAATAATGCTACATGATCGTCATCTGTGCAAACAGGATTCTCCCTTCTGCTGTTTGGCCTGACTATCCAAGTCTTACTCGAGCGCGGATGGGAACGTCGCCAACATGACCGGCTGATGCTGGGTGTTTCTGTGCTTCTGTTCACTCTCAGTACCATCGTACGTTGTGCTTTATACACTGCCTTGCGATTATGTTGATATAATATAGCACATGATTACTGTAATCATACTGCTCATAAACGGATTGGTTATCGACCGAGACGAGTTCCCGGGCGGTACAGTAGCCTATTTCAGCCAACCAAGTGTTTTTCCGTTCGTATTCAAAAGCGCCATATACGCAGCTCAGACATTGACCGGAGACGCGATATTGGTATGTCCTCTGACGGGATTGTTGTACTTATATGCTGATTACTGATCGTATTCTGGCCAGATTTACCGCTGCTATATCTTGTGGCAATCAATCTGGGTGGTAGCTCTACCGTTCCTGATGTGGTTTGCGGTGCTCGGTAAGTAGCATACATCGCTCATAGCAGGCTACATGATGCTGATTTTTGTTGTGTTCTGTATCAGCGACCGGGATAGGAGCTGTCACTTTCTGCGCCCTTACTCCTGTGTCAGGAGCTCACAGTGGTGTATTTGCTACGCACCTGGGCCAGTGGATCACTGCCTTTTACTCGTCAACGCTTGCGACTAATCTCATAACAACGTGTGAGGAATACAATTCTAGTCGTGCTACTGCAGTGCTTTGACACGAATTGTAGCATTGTTGGCATACAAAATCTGGACTATCAATCGGCGTATAGCAAGTATGAGACAGCGCTCACTTATGCATGTCGCACGCATCGTCGTTGATGCGGGCACCCTCTACTCGATGTCCCTCATTGTATCAATTGCAACGTACGCTGTGAAGGCCAATATTCACTTGATCGTTGATGCGGTAAGCAGCCCTCAGATTCGCTGAACAGACATAATTATTCTCTCTCCTAGGTGACTCAAGTAATCGCCATCTCGTTCTATATGATCATTATCAGGGTTAGCAGAGCATCGTCCAAGCTTCGGAATACGTCTGGGCAGGGTTCTACCGTGCACAGTGCTGCGCCGAATTTTCGGAGCGCCATTTCATCCAATCAGCAGTATCCGATGAGCACACTGGGGCCCGTCCATATCAGCAAAATCGTAGAACGTGATGAAGATTACTGTCTTAGCGTTGACACAACTGGGGATGTCAGTGACGACCTGCGAGATCGTAGTGGCGCGGACTGAGATATAACAGCGCAATTCTCTACCAATCTTTACGACGAAGATGCACGTCGATCCCATGTAATCATATTTTTTGACATCCCAAATTATGGTCAGAAGAACATCGCAGTTAAAGAGCTCATTGAGACCGACGACCGTCAGTAACTCATGGCATATTTTAGCGCCGGTAGACGTGGCAAGAATGGGTAAGTACTCGAACATGTGCACGTAACTGCCTGAGCGCCATTTCAGGCACCCACTCCAATTCGTATCTGGCTTATTCATATATTTGTCATTGATATCTCCGGACGGACGGAGCGAGCCTCATCCGTACGTGACGTGAAGTCAAAGTCGTCAGTTTACACCTGTTCCATCTCTACATTCATCTTCAAGCTTATGAGTGACGCACCGTGCAGTGTCGTCAATTGGGCATATTCATTCTTAGAACTCTTGCACTCACACTGGTGACTGGTAACGTACTTGAAAACTCGCCTAATGTCACCGTACGTGTGCTTTTGCCCTCTCATTGGTCAAGTTCAAGATTGCCAGTAGCGTGCAAAATTTTCGGAGTTGTTCTTATTACCGTTTCCAAATCTCACTCTCGGAGGAATGTATTGATAGCGTATTTCCACTTCTAGGTGCGACAGAGGCGGGTCTTGTGGCATCGACATCAAGTGAGGATCAAAACCATAAAGCTGGAGCTGCATTTCTCACATGACGTTATTGTAGACGGACTTGGTTCTTATTGCTGCTGTATCTGCAGCGGATGGCGCCACCTGCCCGTTATCGAAGAGGAATTGGAAAAGCCCCTCCACCTCACAAATTACGTCCCAACCATGTTTCCTTTGCCATGCCTCTCCGCTTTAAACGACTCTGGGATAATCCTGGACCTCGCTAATTTGTTTCGTAAAGTCAGACATCTACGGGCCAGAAGCGAGAAGATGCAGCCGTCATCGCATGTCACAATTATCTGCGGTTCACAGTTGCCAAAGATCCTTGATGGTAGTGTACATAAGTAGGTGCAGCACGATGCGTTTTGTATGGCTAGTCGGAGAATGTGACGTCACGTCCAGCCGAACGTGCGTCTTTCATACCAACGTTACCGCACAACTTCTGCTCGAAGATCCCATAAAAAATGCCAAAAATCCCGCCGCCAGCACGATGAAGTCTCCACATGCAAATACTTTGATGATCCGCCCAATCATTACTCGAGCAGAGGTACATGTTACGTCACGCATGATTACCATGAAACATGATGACGATGCGCAGGTGAACAGTGATTGGCGAGAGAATTATGTTGTCCCTCAATGCACGGGAAGCCTATGCAATGGAGGACGCAGCGAAGTGACTCACCCCCCGGAACAAGCAGGCTACTCAGGGCGAAACGCGGCCAGTGAAGTCGGTCGAGGGTGCGGTGCGAGCGCCCAATCTCTGCAAAATAGACGAGTCCACCGAGAATGCGAAGGTGCTTCGAACACATAAGAAGAGAGAAGTTTGGCGTATTGGGCTCCCCGCTCTGCACCAAATACCGCTCAGCTCCAGAGAACGATAGCACTCTCTAGTCATCGGGGAGTTTCACCACGTGGAGAAATTTAGAGGCCAGTGCAGCCCGAGGATGCAATCCCCATCTCAGGGACAGCGGGTACATAACCCGGTGCCTTGCCATACACCCCCAGGAGGATCGCTCTCGCCATTGTACGCTTGCGGCCTATGTTTTGCCCCTACCCTCGGCATATACAAGGTTGGCCTTCTCCCTACCAGCCACTTATTCTGGTTAAAGCTACTTCGAAGAGTGACGCATTACATACTAGTGTATGCGGTAGGTATTGTTTACCATCGGGACCTGCCCTCTCCGACAATGAACAAGGAACCAAAAGACGAGAAGCACCAAAGAAATAGTCAGCCGGGAGTGGATGCCCCGCGTGAGGTTCCGTCAGCCACGCCGCCGCCTTAATCTACCAGTCCCAAACCATGCCATAACTCTGATACAATATCCAGGGGTTGACGACCAGGTGCTGTATTGAATTACCTCCAACAACCTGTGGATGACCCTGTGTCTCTGATGGTGAAGTGCTTTGGAAATCCCTTGGAAGGAAAGGCTACCGCTGCATTGGTGCAGTCGAGAACTGAGGTAGAGTCAGGCAGAGTAACAGACGCCGGATGTCTTCAGCATAGACTCGCGCGCCACGACACATTCTAGGTGAGGGCGCCGGCTGTGAGTGGTCTGACCACAGAGTCAATATTGAACTACTTCACTCTAGTTGTGAATGCACTTCTACTGCGAGTAACGGCCGAAACGTGCACACTCATTATAGTGCAGAACACCCCGCGCAGACGGATTGAAATTCTATTCAGCAATAGTCATGATAGCTAGAGATCCGTTCGTTCTCCCTTCTCCTATGCTTTGAATAACTGTGTAAGAATTAGCCATGCTATATATGTGATTTCACTCAAACATACCTCTGCCCATGATCAAGATAGTTGCGTCGGTTCTGAACCTATTATTCCGAATTTTGTCATAAATAAGACGAACGTGTCCAGCACTCCTGGCCTGCGACCGAGGATGTCAGTGAGGCTACATCTCATCAGGAGGCATGCACAGACCTCCAGAACATATCCTGCCAGGTACCAGATCAGGTCCTCTCCGTGAAGTCGAGTCGTCACCATAGAGGCCTGAACAGCTGGACTGCGCGCAGCGACTCAGAGCATTCGCTCCTTGTAGCGATTGCGGCTTACCAAGCATGAGAGAGCCAACATTAGAGAGACGCAGATTGTATTGTATGCGAACCAAATCCGACGCCCGAGACGAACACATACTCTTGGTCGAAAGGTGAGGAATTCCACTGTCGAGCGTCCTAAAATCGAGACTCGAAAGTGTACGACCACAGTCGAGCCGTCATTACGTTGACTGTTATGACACTTGCGCGCAATTGCACTCAGGCTCTGAGTGACGGGATCTGTGTGGGGATCCTGGGGCAAGTTAGTAAGTTATCTCTGGAGGGACAACTGTGGTCGAAGAATCTGGAGAACATTATAGTTCGTCAGCCCAGTACACAAAGTCGTGTTCTTGTGGAGACCGGCTTCGGAAGCGATATGGTCGGAATGCAGATATGACATGTGTAGCTATCATTGCCCAGATGTGTGGACCAAACGCGCATGGCCGATATTTCGCATGCTTATGGTTCAGCAATCAGAAGCCGTATGTTTCAGGAGCTTCGAATTTGATTATGCCCATACATTAGGAGGTACCGACATACCCCAATTCCTTGATCTCTGGCGGATATCCGGGGTTCCCAAGGCGGCCCTCTCCAGATGCAACTTAGAGTTTATCAGAACGCCACAAGGTATGATCGATGGACAACTCACTTAGGCGCGAAACCGACATGTCAAGCGAGGAAGGATACTGATCAATTCACCGATCACGTTCCGGGGCATAATTTTCCGTTTTCCCGAATGGACGCAGTCCATTCGCTCTATCCGTTTTCTTGTCGGGTGAATCGACCCTGCAATTCTCCGAAAGAGCTTGATGGTTCTGCGCCAACTTAACTGACTGAGCTCCGCTGAAATGATCCATGGGGGCGTGCAACCAACCTTTGTGGCTAAAAGACCATCTGAGGCCATACAAAAGATGCTCGAGAGGCGTCAGGGTACATTCCAGGTCCATAAGCACGAGGGTCTTACGTTCGTGAAGATGTTTGTTGACAGCTCTCCGTTCAAAGAAGGCGGATGTCAGTGATACTGCTTGCTCCAACTTCGTACTGGCGGCAAAGTAGTGAAACTGCGATGGGGGAACACAACAGCCGCAGCCTCTCATACGTTCTGTATGGAGATGTTGATGATGAACAGGATGATCGTACATGTGGCTGGCTCCAGTACAGCAAGCGCTGGCCGTCTCCTTTTGGACTCCCTAAACAAGAGCAAGCAACGCTGACAGGTCAATAACGGCATTGAGCTGAAGGTTTGGGAACAATCCCGATGGTGTCCTCACTCGATCGCGTCATCTAGACCTAGACACTCTTACCTTTAGGAAGGGCGGACCCGCCGTCCGTGGCGTGTTGCCACTGCCCATCACAGACCTATGATCTCGGTTACAGACTCGACCCTCATTGCTCTTCTTTAGTCTGACGTGTGAGTCCATATGCATCAGCATCTTGCGATAGAAGAACACCAAACGTCAGATTCTCCCAATGGAGTTCATAGATAGGGTATATGTGTAATCTGTTCCCTCTACAAACGCCCGCCATACGCTCTGCCGCAGCACAGCGTGCGATAAACGATAGTGAGACGCGTACTTTCTGATCCACACTTCAGCTCAGCCATTTCAGATTTCATTGCATTCGCATCGGTTGAGCGCCAGAATTTCCTCCGCGCTTCCCCGTCAATCCCAGTTTGATTTGTACCCTTAGGACAATCGAACGCCCATGACGGCGAACATGCCCTTTCTGAACGAGACGCGTCGTCTGCTGACTCGGGACGTAATTTTAGCCACCCACTGAGAGTGGCAGTTAGCAGGAAGCTTTGAATCATACTTAAGAATGATACGGTGAATCTGATCATAGGGCGGTGCATCGACATATCTGTTTAGGCTCAGCGACGATGTCCACGATAGTGAGTGAACTTGTGCATCGTTCTGCAGTGACGAGCATTCATTTTACTTTGTCTAGCCTGCATCGACACAGATCTTGGTAGTGGGTGGTGGGCCGGCAGGAAGCTATGCTGCGAGCGTACTTGCAAGGGAGGGATACTCAGTAGTGCTCCTGGAATCTGCGCACTTTCCTAGGTAAAACTCCTTATTGAATATGTGCCGCTGTAATTGATACCGCTGCATCAGATACCATATTGGAGAGAGTCTTCTGCCGTCTATTAGGACATTTCTGAGATTTATCGATGCGGAAGACATTGTATCCTCCCATGGATTTACTCGCAAGGTCTGAGTGTTTGGTGCCATCTCACCCAGACATTGGCATTACTGAACTACGACTGATAGCCTGGGGCGGCGTTCAAGTTCAATCAATTCAAACGCGAAGGATGTGAGTTGTGGTCAAATGATAGTGTTCAGAACTAACGTGGAAGACGTAGATACGGATTTCGTGAAATCGGATCCAAACAATTTTACGTGGAACGTCGTACGCAGACCCTG